>JAANYP010002329.1:0-20237 GCA_020465985.1 Centrapalus pauciflorus | reverse complement strand
AATCTGTTATAATCTAAAGTATTCTGCATTTTATCTGTTCGCAACCTTTTGAAATTTTCCCTTGATTCTACTTCATTTGAGGCTTTCATAAAAATCATTTGTAATCCTAAATTCATATATCTAACATCATATATAGTTGGTGAACATGAAATTGCTTTTGTTAGATATTTAGGATTTGTCTAACCTAAACCTGATTTTGAATTATAAAATTTGGTATCTTTAGGTTGATTCAAATATATAGTTTGATCTGTTTGACCTCTTTTAATAAACTCACCTTTGAAAGATTTAATTTTCTCATATAGCTTCGTTCTTTCATCAAATATAGAATGGTATTTCACAGAATAACATGATGATTCTAACTCGGCTAAATTCAGTTTTTCTTTTAGGTCAGATATATTGTTGTTCAGTTTCTGAATTACACTTTGAAGATCATTGGATTTATCTTGTAAATATGAAACTGCTCTTAATGCTAATGCCTTATTATTGGAAAATTCTAATACTAATGCATGTTCTTGACTCAATTTATTTTCCAAGGAATGGACATTTTTCTTCTCAGCTTTTAATGATTTTTCAAATCTTTTTAACATGTAAGCCATTCGAGTCAGTTTTCGTTCAAGCATACAGGAGTTCTCATCATCTGAATCAGAATTAGATTGTACCTCTGGTGTCTCTGAATTTTCTTAGGCATTTGTACCTGATTCATCATCTTCCTTTTCTTTACTGCATCCCGCATCTCCTGTTGCCATCAGTGTCATGTCTTCTCTCAGTTCATTATCAGAATCCGACTCCTTTGGCCCTTCAGTTTCCTCATCTGTCAGTCTTACCCAAACCTCATCCTCAGCTAACATAGCAGACTCACTGAGTTCAGAATCATTGAACACTTTAGATTTCAGACAGATATGGGCATCTTCGTCTAGAATATCTTCATCTTCGGATAGTTGGAGCCAGTGGTCATCTTCAGCCACCAATGTCTTCCCAGCCACTTTTTCTTTTGCCAGCAGTGCCTTCCGAGTGTAATATTCAGAATTCTTGACAACTGGCAATCTGTTTTCTCTAGCAAAGTGTCCTGGTTTTCCATAGTTGTAACATTTTTTATCTGCATCTTTCTTGGCTGGTTTGTTAGTTTTCTCGTATTTATTAGCCTTCTTGCCACTACTCTCTCCAGATTTTTCATATCTGTCTTTCTTTTCATACTTCCTCGATCTTGTCTTGTATCTCATCTTATTGTTTGTCGGCTTACGGTAGAACTTCTTCTGAAATGCCATTTTCAGCAAGGCCATCTGTTTCTTCATCTCTTCAATCTCAGAATCAGTTGAAGAATCAGCTGAATCTGAATCTGATGAACTACTGCTCAGCACAACCCGCTTTTCCTTCTTTAGCTTGTACTTATATTTCTTGTCAGCCAAGAGAGCTAGAGGATCAACGGTTTCCTTTTCTGCTTATTTCTTTCCTGACATTTTCCTTAAAACGACTTCTTGGTAGTTGTTAAGGTTCTCAAAAACCATATGGAAGTACATGTCGTCAATCTCTTTTGTTTGCTGAATTATCATTGTATATTTATCCCACTCCGGATTCAACACGTTTAGGAATTTGACATTTATATCCAAATTGGATTTTGTCACTCCATTCCTCTTCATCTCACTTACCAGATTGACGAACCTCAGATATGTACTTTCCAGCCATTCTCCTTCTCTCGCTCTAAAGTTTTCGAAGGTCATCAGACTGTTTCTAGATCTATTCATTGCTACTTTGTCTGAACCTCGCATTAGTTTACATACCTCATCCCAGATGGATTTGGCTGTTTTTGTATTGGTCAGACTGATATATATGTCGTTCGGGATTGAGATAAGCAAGAGCTTTCTGGCAGTTTTGTCTCCCAGTTTTCTTCATTTTTGTGCTTCAGTCAGATTTGTGACCTCTACAGTTCTTTCCGAGATAGGAGGGTTACCGGTTGGTACTGCTAGAATGGTTTCAAGAAAAACAGCTGGTCCCTCATTCAGGGATTTCAACATCTCCTCAAAAAGGTCATGGAAACTGATGAATTCTAAAAATCGTTCCCTCCATTGAATGTATTCACCTCTGTAGAGAATTGGAGGTTTGGTTTCCGACCCCATGGCTAGTGCATCTTTCGACACATTAACTGATTAAAAAGAATCTACCAAGATCTTTTAAATGGATTTTGACTGAATTTGAAAGGAATATGAAAAATTGATCAAACTTTAATAAGTTAATCAAACTCGAATTAACAGGAGTGAAACTCGAATGATTTGGGATCAAACTCGAACAATGAGTAGTAAAACTCGATCAAAGAATTGAATCAACTCGAATGAATAAATATGAAATTCGAATCTAAAAAGAATCAATCAAATGATTAGTAATGAAACTCGAATGACTAGATGGTAAAATTTGAATGAGACAGTACTAAAACTAGAATGAAGAGTCAACTAACTCGAATGAAGTTGACTTGTGTTTGATTAAACTCAAATTAATTGTGTTAAAACTCGAATCAACTTTAAATTCACTTGACTTTTGTTTAATCAAACTCGAATGGTATTTTAATCAAACTCGAATGACTTTAAAAAACAACTCGATTAAAACCAATTCAAACTCGATTAAAACTACCTTCCAACTCGAGTCCTACTGTTTAAAACTCGATAATAGAAAACTTCCAACTTGCTTTGAACATAATCCAACTCGATCAATTAATGATCCAACTCGGTCAATTAATGATCCAACTCAATTAAAGATCCAACTCGATTGAAACTAAAAAAATCAGATTGATTCAAGTTTTACCAGAAAATGAATTTTCTAAGTCTGATTTTCAAATTTTCCAACAAAAATGTGTGAATTGACCCCAAATTGTAATCGAAGGTGTATTGCTCACTCAGAAACATTTTTTGTGAAACCACTTTGACTTATTTCATATCAAAATGCTTGTTCTTATCAAGAACAGTCAAGAACAAAACCGTTTTTCAAAAATCCACAAAATCAACAGAACTTTTTGTGTGTTCTGAATTACATATTGAAATTAGATTTAGTCTGTTCATCTTTTAAATCCAGACCTTCGATCCAATTTATACACTCAAACACACTGAATCAAAAACCCTAAGGGTTTTTATGATTTTTAAAAATTGCGATGAAACAGTGTTTGAAAGAGTATTTTCAAAATTTTCAAAATCAATCAAAAATTGTCATTTTCAGGCTCTGATACCAATTGTGAATTCAGTTTAATCGATCACAAACACATAAGAAACAATTAAGAACAAGTAGATAACACTAACCGAATGATTACTTTGCAACAAATTGGAATTACAATATGAGAATAGAAACGTACACAGTAGCCCTAACTTTTGCTCTAAATTCCGTGCAAATTAAATATGTCAGATCGGTAATCATTTACAGTACAACTATCACTATTTATACAAAAAGTCCTATCTATGAAATAATTACAAATCAACCCCTAGACTAATTATATTCATCAACTAAAATAGATTCCAACAATAACTTGAATTAAAGATTGAAATAGATGGAGATGACGAACCATAGGTTACAAAAGGTTACGAAAATTATAAGAGTTAAATTACATAAATAGAGCTTTTACTTCTTTCAAATAAAAAGTGCTAATAATACAAATATAACAACTTAACCCCTAAAACATTCATATATAGCCCAAATAACCCATTAAGTTCGAGAAACATTCAACTTTTTGGTTTTTTACAAAACAAAAAAAAAACTTGTTACATTATAAATTTCGATCATGTGGAGTCTTATTTTGTAATAGTTAGTTTTATATTTCCTTTCTGTTGTAATTTAATTATTGCATTTAGAAGTTGAGGGGCGTAAGTTGTAAACTCCTCAAAGTCGCTTTTAATATTTAAGGGAAACCCTCCTAGTGTTTCCCACAACTTTGTCTCATTTGCCATTTGAATATTACAGTCGTCGTTTACACACACACGTTCTCTCTCGAATTATACAACAGTGATAGAGTATTATATTCTCAATTGTTTGATTATCGTGGTTGTTTATTATTATGAGTGCTTTGATTATACAAATGGACGAATTAACAAAACTGCTTAGAATAGCAATCGACTTTGCTGAAATTGCATAATGTGACAACAAACTTTCAAATTAAGTCGTTTTCGATTAAACTTTCACAACACCTTAAAAATCTTCTAAAATCACCATCTCTGTAAAAATATTACACTTCCCGCTAAAAACTTGTATTTTTACTCATTAAAATGTTATTCTTTGCATAAAATAGCAATAAACATTCATTTGACGTCCAATTTTGACAAGACTTTTTGTACCAAGTCTAATATACTTAGAAACGACCAAATATATAAAAAAAATCCATTATTCATTGATATTTCATACTTTAAGGCATTAAAGTACAAAAATTTTGTTTAAAATAGCAATTAACTTTCATTTGATTTCGGAATATCGATGATTCTTTTTCCAACACATCCTAAATCCTTTAAAAACATCAAACTTTTACAAATATTTCATCATCTATTGCTATTTCTTGATTTGGTATATTACAGTCTCATGTATTCATTATTTGACTTTTTAAAGCCAAATATGAGACTTTTTTTAACTTCATCAATTTTGAAAACTTTATTTACGTATTTTAACAATATTTAAAGTTTAGAATTACCTGAGAATAGAGAGCGTTACATGAGTGCTCCAACCCTTCCTTAAACCAATAATAGAAGAAATTTGTATCTTGTTAGATACAAATTTATAGATGTGAAATACAATATTATATAAGTGCAATGACTAAATGTGTCATATAATGATTCGTAGATGTTAGGTACAAATTTAATTTTCCATGGAAAAATTATAATCACTTGTAAGAGAACTCTCATAAATGTATGTGTCTTAAGGTATAACGATAGTAAATCATTCAATCAAAGCAAGTTGCATAGTACAATGTATTGATTCACCTGAATCATGATTTCACACACATGTTTGCAATTTGACAACAAAAACAATACATAAAGTAGAAGCAAAATAATAGTAAATAGAGCATTAAACCAGCATAATAATGACATCAAATTTTCATTAAAAAGTGTCTAAAGATAAAGATCACAAAATAACATCAAATAATCACAAGAAACTTCATACAATTGCTCCAAAAGAACACCCATTTTCATCCCTATTACCATGTCGAAAAACAACATAATCATATGTTGGAATATCTTTTGTTGATGAAAATTAAAGTCTAGGGTTTATTTTGTAAATTGTTAAAAGTTGTAAATAGTATAAATAGATAGTTGACTTTGTAATAGAAATACAGATCTGACATTTAGCATTTTGAATACGCACGGAATTCCAAAGATCTAGGGCAACAGTGCTTATTCTCTTTTGTAATCTTCTCTGTGATTAATTCAAGCATTTGGTTAGTGTTCTTGATCTTGTTCTTATTAATTGTATTGATTGATTGATTGATATATAGGATTCACATTTCACAATCGGTATCAGAGCTCTTAGGTGATTTTTGGATTGAAATTGAATTTTTTTTCGAACACTGTTCTTAAGAAAAATTTTTTCGAAAAACAGAAAAATCAACAGGGGTTTTAATCCTGTTGATCGTTGAATCTAAAAATTGGATCGAGGGAAGAGGATTGGAAAACGATTCTATTGATCATACATTTGTTTTGATTTATCAAACACAGAAAAATATCTGTTGATTTTTAGAAAATATTAAAAAAACCGAAGGGTATTCACTGTTTCATTGAAAAAGTCACTTTTAGATCTGTTTTTGGACGAAATACTTTCATAAAAAGTATTTGAAATCAGAATACCTACCTTCGATATCAATTTGGTTGAAAATAGCTCAGTTTTACAACTTAATTTGAGTTTCAGACATAAAAATTTTGAAAAAGTAAGACACTCGAACTATATACTGTTCTTAGGCAATTCGAGTTGACTGCATTTGCCATTCGAGTTGATTTCAAGTTTAAATCGAGTTGACTTTAGTGTCAATCGAGTTGAACTTGTATTTCAATCGAGTTGTGTCTACTTATATTCGAGTTGGTAGTGCAATTCATTCGAGTTGATCTTACATAATATTCGAGTTGAACTCAGAGTTGATCAAGTTCAAAGGAAAGAATATTCGAGTTGCACATATAGTCATTCGAGTTGCACATATATTCATTCGAGTTGCACATATATTCATTCAAGTGACATTTAGTTTAATTCGAGTTGCACAATTGAATCAATCGAGTTGCACATAGAATCAATCGAGTTGCAAAAAGAACAAATCGAGTTGCACATAGAACCAATCGAGTTACAATTAGAATCAATCGAGTTTCATTCATTATTGATTCGAGTTTTATTCTAACAGAATCGAGTTGAGTCTTTACTTAATTCGAGTTGCTTACTTCTTCTAACAAGTTCAATTGTTATAGATTCGACTTGATTATACATTGGTTCGAGTTTCATTCATTCATTAATCGAGTTGTTCAACTCATCATTCAAGTTGATTATCTTGTTCATTCGAGTTTCATTCAACATTCCTTCAAGTTTGATCAATTTTCAGTAATTGATCAACTGTTTCAATTTCAATCAAATAGCATTCGATCTTGGAAAGTTTCCTATCTATCAGTCATCATGTCAAAAGACGCACTTGCCATGGGATCAGAGACAAAACCTCCAATTCTCTATCGGGGAGAATACGTACATTGGAGGGAAAGGTTTTTAGAATTTATCAGTTTCCATGATCTCTCGGAAGAAATGCTAAAATCCTTAACGGAAGGACCGGCTGTGTTCATGGAGACAATCCCTAGTGTACCCACTGGAAATCCCCCAATTCCACCAAGAACTGTTGAGGCTACAAACTTAACTGAGGCACAGAAAAGAAGAAAATTAGGGGACAAAACAGCTAGGAAGTTGTTACTGATCTCAATCCCTAATGACATCTATACCTGTCTTACAAACACAAAGACCGCTAAATCCATCTAGGATGAGGTGTGCAAGCTAATGAGGGGATCCGACAGGGCTGCAACCAATAGAGCAAGGAACAGTCTGATGACTTTCGAGAATTTTAGAGCACGAGAAGGAGAATTACTAGAAAACACTTACTTGCGGTTTGTCAATCTGGTAAGTGAGATGAAAAGAAATGGGGTTACAAAGTCCAATCTAGATATCAATGTCAAGTTCTTAAACGTACTTAACCCAGAATGGGAAAAGTATGCGATGATTATCCAACAGACGAAAGACTTTGAAGAGATGGACTTCCACATGATTTTTGAAAACCTCAATAACTATCAAGAGGTTGTTTTGAGGAAAATATCTGGCAAAAAGAAAGCCGAGAAAGAGACCGTTGACCCTTTGGCTTTATTGGCAGAAAAGAAATATAAGTATAAGCTGAAAAAAGGAGAAACGAGCAGTCATTAGTAGTTGCTCTTCCGAATCAGACACATCAGATTCATCCGCTGATTCCGAGATAGAAGAGATGAAAAAGCAGATGGCCTTACTTACTAAGGCATTCCAAAAGAAATTCTATCGTAAGCCAACCAACAACAAAATGCGCTACAAGACTGGCTCAAGGAAGTTTGAAAAGAAGGAGAAATATGAAAAATCTGGTGAGAGCAGTGGCAGGATAGCTGAAAAATATGAAAAATCTGATAAATCAGCCAAAAAAGAAATAGAGCAAAAGTGCTACAATTGTGGAAAACCATGACACTTTGCTCGTGAGTGCAGAATGCCAGTAGTCAAAAACTCTGACTACTACACAAGAAAGGCTCTCCTAGCCAAAGAAAAGGAAGCTGGAAAAGCCCTTATGGCAGAGGATGATCATTGGCTACAGTTATCAGAGGATGAAGACATATTGGATGAGGATGATCATATCTGCTTGAAATCAGAAGTATTCAATGAATCAGAAATGAGTGAGTCAGCAATGATAGTAGAAGATGAGGTCTGGGTTAGGTTAACAGATGAAGAAAATGAGGAAAACGAAGAGTCTGATAAGGAAGTGGCTGAAGAATTCGCGTTAATGGCAATAGGAAAAGCTGAATGCAGCAAAGAAAAGGATACTGATGAATCAGAGTCGAAAAAATCAGACAGTTCAGAAACACCAGAGGTAAATTCTAATTCTGACTCTGAAAATGATGATTCCTGCTTGCTTGAAGAAAAATTAACACAAATGACCTTTATGCTAAAGAAATTTGAAAAATTATTAAAGGCTGAAAAGAAACATGCTCACTCCTTGGAAAACAAGTTACGTAATGAACATGCATTAGTATTAGATTTTTCCAAGGATAAAGCATTGGCATTACGAGCAGTTTCAGATTTGCAAGACAAAGCAAATGAACTTCAAAGCAAAATCCAAGAACTTAATAACAATATATCTGATCTACAAGAAAAACTGAGTTTGGCAGAATTAGAGGCTTCAAATTTTTCTGTAAAATATCATGCCATTTTTGAAGAAAGAACAAAACTTTATAAGAAAATAAAGAAAATGGAAGATGAATTTATCAAAAGAGATCAAACAGATCAAACTATCTATTTAAATCAACCAAAAGACACAGAATTTTACAATTCTAAATCTGGTATTGGTTGGGAAAATCCTAAATATCTAACAAAGGTGTAATATGTAATCCCGTATATATTTCAGCACCTTTAATGTTTCTTATCAAACACAAGAAGAATCAATGCTCAATAATTGTGTAATGATGAAGAAAGACAAAGAGAATGTTTGGAGAGAAGACAAAAGTGGCGGCTGCTCTTTTTCTCAAATGTCAACCGTATATCATAAAGAAACCCTAGGAGCCTATTTCTAGGCTCCTTTAATTAAGTATTACATATTGTCACTTTTGGTCCCTTTACTATTACAAAGAAATAAACTACAAGGAATTAAATACAAGACTAAATACTAAGATAATAATTATTACAAAACAACTCCCTATGATCGAAATAAAATTTCTAACAATCTCCCCCTTTTCGATCATTTAGGAGGTCCTGGAACTCTGGCATGGTCCGTTGATTCTCGGAGTCCAAGGATGACGTCGAAGCGTCTGGTCACTTGTCTCGTATGAAGCCGTTCGTTTAGGAAGTCTATGCCGCTGAGGGTATCCTGTATCTCCTTTGGTGAGCATCTTTGTTCAGGATCTGGTTGAGCGTCATAATCTTGTACTTTCTGTGTAAGAGCAGCTCGAACCAATCGAAGTGTACCATCAGAGTAGCATGGAAGATCCTCAAAGCGCATGTACCTTTTGTAGCCCTTGTAGTTGACAAAAATGATACCCGGATCTCCAGAAAGTACAACTCTGTAAGCCGGGTGGTGGGCTAGAAGAAAGTTGTCCTGTTCCGGTGCTCGTAGGCCCACCTTAACCATCGCGCTCTCGATCGCCATCTGAAAGTCTCTTAGGCACATAATGATCGAGCGGCGGTTCATGCTTCGTACTAGGGCACCTACAGCTGTCATGTGGGTCATCCGTTTCTTGATGCGATGTTTCAGGCAGTTGTGCAGAAACTCAACATCATCTGCACTTATGAAGTCTAGATCATATTCGAAGATGTCATCTCCCGTCCCATCTTCTCTTTCTACTTGGTAGGAGGGATAGTAGACTTTGGCTCTTTTGCACATGGTTATTGTTCAGAGTTTCTTTATCTTCGATTTAGACACCTTTGACCTTCTTTCCCGGAGCATCAGTTGATAGTATTCGGCCTGTTCAGCTTTGGTAACATTTGTAAGTTCCATAAGTAGGCGTCTGCTGAAGGATCCAGGCTTCTTTCTAAATACCATTTTGAATCTTTCTTCAAGGTACGGGTTCTGGAAGTGCTCCGGGGGAAACTTCTGCAAGAATTCTTTAAGACCTTGAACGGGGGGTTCTTCAATTTCATCCTTTTTGGCTTCAAGAAGCTTTATGATTGTCCCCCTCTGTTCTTGTCGAATTTTATCTTTTTCTTCTGGGGGCAGTTTCTGAACTTCGCCTTTTGTATACTGACCGACCCAGAAAATGTCATCCTTTCTGAATATACCAGGGCCTTCAGGAGTTTCATCGAAGCAATCGACCCTTTTGGTTTGGGAAGGCCCTGGATGTTTGGTTTGTTGGACTGGAGGAGGGCTTGGGGATCTTGGAGGGCTAAGGACAATATGGGATTCTTTTAGTGACTGGGGAGCTTGGATGGATGAAAGGATTTCTTCTTGATGGGCTGGTGGTGGTGAATTCAGGATGTCAAAAGAAGAGGATGAAGATTTTTTCGTTGGAGATTCAGGTTCAGGCTTAGGAGTCAATAAGGGTTCGTTGTCGTCGCTATCGGAATCTGAATCAGAAACCAAAATGATTTCAACTTTCTCGTGAGGTTCCTCGAATTCTACCATAGCTGTCATCGGATCCAGTGGAGCTGGACCCTCGACCATGGGCTCGTCCCTTCTATTAACAGGTATTCCTGAGCATCCTGTCTCTGTTCCCCTGACCCCTGAAATTCTGACCCCTCAGCGGTCTCTGCTCCCCCTATAAACATTACGGGATCCTCATGTTGAACCTTACGCCTTTTCTCCCCCTCATGACGATCAGGGTCGTCCTGATCGTCATGCTTTTTCTTTGGGGCCTCTGCTTGAGGGCGGCACTGGAGTTCTGTAACTGCCGATTCAAGGCGATCCATTCTTGAATTGAGCTGTTCCTGGACTTGCAGAATAAGGCGGTTAAGTGCATCTATCTTGACCGACAGCTCGGAAATCTGATGTTGAACTGAATGGGAACCTGGTGAGGGGCCAGCTTCGGAAGCGACACCCTTACCCTTGATTAGTGAAAGTAGGGCGGTGTGACGCTCCTCGGCAGCTTCCCTTTGGGCGTCCAGGTCAGCCCGGGTAATCACGCCGGCAGCACGTAAAGCTGCCGTTAACATCTCCAAATTTATTGGTAGATGGCCGGAAGTGGATGGCGTTGATGGAGCCACTTCCGGTCTTCCTTCCGTCATCTCTGGCTCCTGAATAGGATGCGCAGATCCGGAAGTTTGAGGAGCTGCCACGAAGGCAGCTCTTGGGGATGCCACGGAGGCATCGTGCGGTGTCTGTGTTTGAGGGGATGGAATCGTGATGGAATGAAGTGCGGTCACCTGGGGAGGAGTGTGACCTCTTTCAACACCGCCACTCTCCGAATGAGAGGGCAATGGAGTATGTGCTAGAACCCCGTGAAATGAAGTGGTTTCCGTTTGAGGGGAAACCAAGTGGGTATTGGTGGTTAGTTCGACCGTTGGACGGATGGTCATATAGTGAGGAGTCCGGCTTACTGGGCTTAGTTCTCCCTCAGATTGTACCTCCCTCGCTCTCACGACAGAGACGGTTCTTTCTGAATCCGCCGTCTCTGCCGTCTCACCTCCTGCTTCCTCCCTCACCCATACCCAGAGGTTGCTGAGATTGCTGAACATCCACCCGAACTCCCTCATGCTCACTCATACTTGCCTCACCTTCGGATTGGCTAGTCTCAGACTGAGACTCATCCGGATAACTCTCCTGAATATACGCCCTAACCCGCTCCATTCCCCTTGACCTCATTAGTAAAGACAGAGGTATTTTCATTATCGGCACCGTGGGGGCCCCCTTTGGCAGAGTTAGCTTTTGAATCGCCACGGTGGGGTAGACGTCTGCCTCCGGACGCTCATGGATATCATCGTCATGGTCCATTGCATACTGTATTATTAGCTGCAGAAATCGTTGTAGAGGAATATATTTTCTTCCTTTCTTTGTGCTCCTCTCTACATGGACTCTTCGTAATTCCTCGAATAGAAAAGCAGCATAGTCCACATGTCGGTCAAAGGCAAAGCCTGTGAACATGGCTAGTACCTGAGCCGACGCAGAGTCATGTCCGGAATGCTTGGCGGTGAAGCATTTGTTAATCACATCAAACAGAATTCGCTAGTGGGATTGAAGATTTTTTGTGCGAAAGTCTGAGGGTTTGGAAAGAGGGCCATCATCACCCAGAGTTTGAATCTCAGATAGGGTTTCAGTGACTGATGGGTTGGGATCGAAAAATTCGCGGCTTGGAAGGTAGAATTCAGCTGGTAGGTGAAGGATGTGACGGATGGCAGATATAGTGAGTTTGACTGGAACACAGTCTATGGTGGATGTGAAATGAGGTTCGGGGTAAGAAATATATTTTAGCCTATTCCAAAATTGTTGGAGATAGATCTGGGGAACAGCTATGGCGGTGGATAAGGCGTAGTAGATTGGATGGCGAGTGAGGATGTCGAATGCTAGGGTTTGGGGTTCTTTGGTCAGGATAGAAACGTCGAGTTGCCAGTTATGCGGAATGAACTCGACAAACTCGGCGTTGGGGAGAATGGATTCTTCGGGGAGTTGGGCGTTATTGTTTGGGATGGGGGAATGGGGTACGGTTAAAACAACTGATGGTTCCATCATCCTGCAAGATTTATCAGAGTTAGAATAATAAGACTCAACTGATAAGGCATTGATGTGAAGTCTAGATTAGTGTGAAATAGAAATTGTTGGATCTGTTTAGCATCGGGTCTTTATTAGTAGAATAAAATTCTACTAATAAAGTCCAAAGTCGATCGTTAAGAGACCGATGTTAGACCAGACTTTTTCACTCAAACACTAGTCCTAACTCTAATCAATGGTGCACTTTGAGGAAAAATATTTTTTGTATTTTTGAATTTATATAAAAAATGCAATAATGGAAAAATGAAAAAATTTTAAAAAAATGTTAAGTGTTGGATTTCGGATGGTCCGAATTCGGATGAACAGTGTCACCGAATTCGGATCAGGCCGAAATCCGGATGATGCATGAATGGTGAGTGGGGTCCGAATTCGGATGGCGGTCCGAAATGCATGGAATGGAATGAATGGTGGTCCGAATTCGGGTGGAACATGAAGTTGATCCGAATTCGGATGAGGACCGAAGTTGATGTATGCAATGATATGGAAAGGACCTGATTTCGGATGGTATCCAGAATTCGGATGGGAACCGAATTCGGATATCATCCGAATTCGGATGAATAGTGGATGAAGAATGATAACTTATAAAAATAATGAACAATTTTGAAAATAATTTTGAAGATCCGAATTCGGGTGCACAGTGATCCGAGTTCGGATGCACAGTGTCCGAATTCGGATGAACAGTTGTCAAATTTTTGAAAATCTTTCTAAGGGACTCATCCGAATTCGGTGCTTGGTCCGAATTCGGATGGTCCAAAATGCAACAGTTCATTAAATGATGTTCATGCAACATGCAACGTGAACAGTGGTGACTGTGACAAAAATGCATGAAATTACAGATCCTAATCTAAAAACATATAAGGAACAATTTATCTAACTACTACTAAGTGAAAAACACACATTTAAGTACTAAAAACTAAGAAAAACCGATTAGAAAAATGAAGAAAAAAAGGAAGAATCAAACACACTAATCATGGAGTTAAATACTGAAATAAGTATAGAAATGGGTTACCTGGAAGTGCCGAAGATGAAAAATGCAGGAAAAATGAAGGAAAGAGATGGTCCAAAAGCTTGAATCTACGGTAATGGAGGTTGTGGGCGGTGGAAATGCGACCGAGAAGAGAGAAAGAAGAAGAAGGTAGAAGAAATATCTTGAGAATGAAGATATTGACCGTTGACCAACTATTTAAATTCAACCGGGTCGGGTTCCGATCAGAGGATCCGCGCCCAAAACAGAAAAATGGGCCGCCGGTTTCATTACACACCACACACACGCAAGTAATGACTTTGGTCTAAAAAAAATTGAAACAAGATTTTAAAAAAAAAAAATTTGGCCCAATTTTGTTAAATCTTTTTGTGTTTTTCTATGAGACTTCAAAATAAAATATTTTTTGGTATTTTCTTTGATCTTTTTTAAATTAAGATAAAAAATAAACTGAAATAAAATAAAATAAAATTAAGTAAACTAAAATATTTTTGGCTTTTTGATAAATTTGAAAGTTAAAATCTTTTTGTGATTTTCTGACCTATTAAATTAAACTTAAAATTAAATAAAAATATGACCAACCTAAAATTTAACTACAAAAATTAAAAAGAAACAAAGAATTATAAAAATTTAAAATCCTACCTATACTCCCCCTCAAATAAATACATGTTCCTTTCCTTTTCTTTTTCAGATGAAACTCGACAACCCTTTTTAGCCTTACAAACACAGACAAACCTGGATATTGTTTGCATCCCACTCCGTGATGAACAATTCACACAGCAATTTGTCAGGATCATTATTATTAAAAATATACATAGATAAGGAAATATTGAGTTTCAATTTTGTGACACAATCCTTAAATTTAAATAACAGATATTTTCTAAAATAAAGGAATTTCAATCATGATAGATTGAAATAGAATTATTTAAGACAATATCTGATATTTAATTGGAAGGCGGATTCAACATGCCGATATGGGATACTAAAAACTGAAAACGAGTTCGTCTAAAGCTTTAGTAAATATATCAGCAAGTTGATATTCTGTGCCAACAAAATACAACTCAATGGTTCCCTTTTCTACGTGATCTTTAATAAAATGATACCTGATATCTATGTGTTTTGTTCGAGAGTGCTGCACGGGATTGCAAGAGATGGCAATTGCACTTCGAGAATCACAGTAAATTGGGATATTGGTGAGTGAGAATCCATAATTGCGTAATTGTGTTCTCATCCACAGCACTTGAGAGCAACAGCTTGCAGCTGCTACATACTCAGCCTCAGCTGTAGATGTGGAAACACAATTCTGCTTTTTGGAAGACCAACTCACCGGTCTATCTCCTAAAAACTGAATTCCTCCCAACGTGCTTTTTCTGTCAACTCTACAACCTGCAAAATCAGCATCTGAAAAAGCAGTAAGATCGAAATCGGTTCCCTTTGGATACCATAGACCAAGTTCGGGTGTACCTTTAAGATAACGAAAAATGCGTTTTACCGCAGTTAGGTGTGATTCTTTTGGGTCGGCCTGAAATCTAGCACAAAGACATGTTGAAAACATTATATCCGGCCTACTGGCAGTCAAGTATAGTAAGGATCCTATCATCCCTCTGTAAGTTGTATTATCGACACTTTTCCCAGAAGGATCGGTGTCTAACTTACAGTTGGAGGCCATGGGAGTTGCGATACTCGTGCAAGAGTCTAACTTATACTTCTTGAGAATGTCAAGAGTATATTTCGACTGGTTCACAAAAATCCCATCCTCAAGTTGTTTGACTTGTAATCCGAGGAAAAAGTTCATTTCCCCCATCATACTCATCTCGAACCTGGACTCCATTAGGGCTGAAAAATGCTTACAAAAATTACTGTCAGTAGATCCAAATATAATATCGTCGACATATATTTGTACTAGCATTATATGTGGGCCTTCCCTTTTTGTGAACAGAGTTGTGTCCACCACACCTTTATAGAAACAGGCAGAAATAAGGAAATTTGAAAGACTATCATACCATGCTCGAGGTGCTTGTTTTAAACCATAGAGGGCTTTATCTAGCACATAAACATGGTCGGGTTTATGTGCATCAACAAAGCCTTGTGGTTGTTCAACATACACCTCCTCGTTAAGTTCACCGTTTAGAAAGGCAGTCTTGACGTCCATTTGGTAGACTTTGAAATCATTGTGTGCCGCGTACGCCAAGAAGATTCTGATTGCTTCGATCCGTGCAACTGGAGCGAAGGTCTCGTCATAATCTATCCCTTCTTGTTGTCGGTAGCCTTTGGCAACAAGTCTTGCTTTATTCCTTATCACAATGCCGTTCTCATCTCGTTTGTTCTTAAAGATCCACTTTGTTCCGATGACTGTACGGTCTTTTGGTTTGGGAACTAACCGCCATACTCTTAGCTGTTCAAACTGGTTGAGTTCCTCTTGCATTGCAACTATCCAATCTGGATCTGTCAGGGCTTCATCCACACGAGCGGGCTCTATCATACTCAGGATTGATGCGAAGAGGCATTCATTAGCAGATGCCCTACGAGTTTGAACTCCAGTTGATACATCACCAATGATTTGATCTGTTGGGTGACTTCGGGTCCATTTAATCTCGTGTGGAAGGGGTGCTCAGGATGGAACCTCTGTGGTTAATGTGGGGATGGATGAAGATTCATGGTCAATGGTTTCCAATGATGGTACCACTGGTTCCGGTTCGATTCCCGAGTGTTCAGGTGAAGGAAGAATTGTTGGTATTATGTGTGAGGGAATTATAGGAGTAGATTCAACTGCGGATGTGTCAGTGGATGATGTAGATGGATGAGGGTACGTTGAGGAAGATGGAGTGGAGAAACTTTGTGGCGCAGTTGAACTGGAAGGATCACCTACATTATTGACAACATTAGAAACACTAGCGTTAGGACCGAAAAATTCAACATAAAAAGGATCAAACAAATTAACCAAATCAGAAGAAGAAAAAGAAATTGGGTTATTTGAAGAGTCTCCAGGTATTTGAGTAATGCGAGGTCCTGATTGATCAACTTCGGGTGCCAGTTCAGCCAACTCATCAAATGTGACGTGCACACTTTCATTCACTGTTCTGGTTCGGGTATTGAATGCGCGATACGCCTTCGAGTTGGATGAGTATCCAATGAAGATCGCTTCATCCGCCTTTTCGTTAAACTTCCTGAGGTTGTCTTTGTCGTTCAACACGTAGCACCTGCAACCAAATACACGTAAGTACTTGATAAATGGTACTTTATTCTAAAAGAGTTGGTAAGGAGTTTTGTTAAAGCGCTTATGGATAATGGAGCGATTTTGTGTATAGCATGCTGTTGATATGGCTTCGGCCGACAAGAACGGAGGTAGCTTCGAGTATGTGAGCATTGTACGAGCGGCTTCCACAAGCGTACGGTTACGCCTTTCCAGGACCCCATTTTGTTGAGGTGTTCGAGCAGCAGAGTATTGATGTTGAATACCTTTGGATCGAAGGAAGCCCTCAACTACCAAGTTCTTGAACTCCGTGCCGTTATCTGATCTGATTGATTGCACTGACCACTGCTGTTGGGTCTCGACACTCTTGATAAAATCTATGATTTCTTGAGCTGTCTCATCCTTGGAACGTAAGAACCTGACCCAGGTATATCGTGAATAGTCGTCAACGATAACCAACACATATCGTTTCCCATTTATGCTTTGAGTCCTCATCGGTCCGCATAAATCCATGTGAAGTAACTCCAATACTCTTTTTGTTGATGGTTCGGGCTTTGGTTTGTGAGATGATCGTTTCATTTTTCCTTTCTCACAAGCTCCACACAGATGGTCCTTTTCGTAGTGCAATTCAGGAAGTCCTTTAACCAATTGTTTCACAGCCAGCTTGTTGATATTATCGAAGTTCAAATGGGATAATCTTCGATGCCACAACCAAGAGTCTTTTGAAGAGGCTTTTGATAGTAGGCAAATGTTATCCTTCACTATTAGCTTAGCTACGTCAATGGTATAGAGGTTAGAGTTTCGGGAACCTGTTAGGATTTCTTTTCCATCCATACTCTTAACACTGCAGTTTTTAGCTCTAAAAGTTACCTCTAGTCCTTTGTCGCAGAGCTGTCCTATGCTAAAAAGATTATGTGATAACCCCTCAACATAGTCAACGTCCTTGATGACCAGATTGTTTAGAACTAAGTCCACGTATCCTTTTATGTGAGCCTGATGGTTGTTCCCGAATTTTACAGTTCCGCAATACTGTTCAACAACGTTGGACAGCAATTCTCTTCTTCCGGTCATGTGCTTGGAGCAACCCGAATCCATATACCAAATGGACTTAGCCTGAAAAACACATAAATTCATATAATGAAAAACTATATGCATTCAAACACATCCATTTTTAATTCACAATCAAACCGTGTTCTGAAACGAGATGTTCAGAAAACATGATGAGTTAAGACCGGGTCCTGGGCTGTGTGCACAGAAGCCAAACGTGTCGGTTTAAGCACAACCGACAAGCAAAAGAACGGGTCCTAGTCTAAGGTAACTAGAAGCCATGTCTTTGAAGCACGGGTCTTGATCAGAAGTAACCAAGAACCATCTGCATTAAGATCACACAACCTTGGGTACCCACCTCAATATGGGTCCCTTTTTGTTAGGATTTCCAGATTTATATGGCACGTGTATAGTTTTAGAATCCGAATTAGCATTTGTATGTGGTCCGGATGCACAACCCTTTGGAATCCATTGAAGATTGGATTTATTAGGCGCTGAAATTGCCTTTGGTTTTTGTCTTTTTGAGACCTTTTTGACCGTTGCTTTGGTTTTGGGCCTTGGCAACGGACAAATCTCAATTTTGTTTGTGGCCAATGATGCACTATTTTTTGTTTTCTTTTTTTGAATACGTTTAACAGGATATGGCACGAAAGCATTCATTTCAGGAACTTGTCGTCTATATCGAGTTGGACACAGATTAAATAAATCACTGAAAGAGTACTTTAAAGGAACAACAGAATTTGGTACAACATTACAAGCATTGTCACACACATTGTTACATAAATTGTCTTTAGAGATTACAGACATCCTATCTCTAGTAACAAATTCATTTGGCATTAAAGCCTTCTTCACAAAAAAAACTTGTAAAATCCAGCATGGTGGTTTTTGGGACTCTCCTTATATGATCTGTAGGAACAAAACGATTAGAGTCAGTAAGCATGGAAGATTTAGACTTGACAGACTTTTCTTTTTGGTGGTGAGTGGGTTTCTTAAAAGACTTGGATTTGATCTTAGTCTTTTTAGGAACCTCATTTTTGAAAGCTTTTGAACACTCACCTTTGTAAATGATAGAAAAAGTTTCAGCTTTAGCCTTACCTTTATTTGATGACACACATGGAATTTTTATGGGATGAGAAAGTGTTTGTTCTTTTGAAAGATCTTTCAATTTTTGTGAAACCATTTCAAAATTTTCTCTGTAGACGGTAACTTCCACAGATTGTTGAAAAGATTGATTTACCAATTCTTCTTCGCTCTTAAGAAGAGCATCTTGAAGATCAAGTGCTTTCTCTTGAGACGACTTCAATTCCTTTTCTAAAACAGTGATTTGTTGTTGAAGAAATTTTGCAGGAATATAAAGTTGAGGAGTTGATTTTACGGTTTCTGTTTTCAATTCAGCTTCTGAATAAGTTGACAAGAGATCTTCCTCTAAAGAGGGTACTCTAGAAGAATAACTCTCGTTAAGTTCTTCATATTGAAAAGAAATTTCTTTATCTTTACAAGCGACACGTTTCTCATTTTCTTGGTTTAAAACTTCTTTTGATGACTCAAAAAAGAAAGATTTAAGACCGGCTCCCATATAATTCATGTCATAAAATACAGGTAAAACATTTTGTGCTTTTTCCAAATATTTAGGATTTTTAGAGAAAATTACTGATTTGGTCCCTGTGTTTGTCTATTATTGCTGGTTTGGTCCTTTAAGATCAAAAATTACTCCGTTGGTCCTTATGATTGTAATTTTGTTTCATGGAAGGTCCTTTTGAGAAACGGCCGTTAAGTGTCAAGGTTAGTGAATGGGCATTTTAGTCTTTTACCTTCTCTCTCTCCTCACTGGTCTCCGTCTCACTCAGACTCCCAACACCTCCCTCTCTCACTCAGATTCCTCCAAGATCACAAACTCTTTGATCCTTCTGATTAAAGGGTTTGTTCCCAAATCTCTTTTTAGCATCTTTGTTTTTTGTTTTTGTTTTTTCTTTAGAATTTTATAGATTGCAGAATGATGTTGTTGAATCTTCTTCCTTCGTCATCTGTCACTTTCTCAAAATCCCACCTTAAATCCTCCATTAATAACCCTTCACTTTCGCATCGATTGATACAATCGAAGTTTAAAGTCTCAGTCTTGAACAAATTCCACAACAACCCCACTCCTCAGATCTATCAAGTTAGCAACTTTCTCAAAACCCCATATGGATTTGAGAAGAAACCCTCTTTACAGATCGTTAAATCAGCATCTGGAAGCTCTCAGGATTCAATCCCAGTCCCAGATGGAGAAGAAATTGAGCAGAAGCCAAACAAGACTTTTTAACTTGCGATTGTGTTTGGATTTTGGTACTTTCAGAATATTGTTTTCAATATTTACAATAAGAAGGTTTTGAACAATTTCCCGTATCCATGGCTTCTTGCTTCTTTTCAACTATTTGTTGGTTCTTTATGGATGTTGTTTCTCTGGGCTTCAAAGCTTCAACCTTGCCCTAAAATTGATAAATCTTTCATCATTGCTCTTTTGGGCCCTGCACTTTTTCACACAATTGGTCACATATCTGCTTGTGTTTCATTTTCTAAAGTTGTTGTTTCTTTCACTCATGTTATCAAATCAGCAGAACCTGTTTTCT
>JAANYP010002328.1:38495-115017 GCA_020465985.1 Centrapalus pauciflorus | reverse complement strand
ATGATTTGGGTGACCAGATCAGATTCCAGTATATGGTCACATGAAGTAATTGTAGGTGTGACTAAATCATATTCCAGTATATGGTCACAAGAAGTAATTTGTTATGTGACTAAATCATTAACTCAACTTTGTCACACAAGATTTTAGTGTAGCCAAATGCAGACACTATATGGTAACATAAGTTAGTGTCTGTGGCCAAAGTGTAGTGTGTGTTAGAATGTAAAAATCTAATGCGTAGTAGTCACATTGAGTGCCATTTTGTGTGACTAAATCATATGCCACTACATGGTCTCTTGAATAATGATTTGGGTGACCAGATCAGATTCCAGTATATGGTCACATGAAGTAATTGTAGGTGTGACTAAATCATATTCCAGTATATGGTCACAAGAAGTAATTTGTTATGTGACTAAATCATTAACTCAACTTTGTCACACAAGATTTTAGTGTAGCCAAATGCAGACACTATATGGTAACATAAGTTAGTGTCTGTGGCCAAAGTGTAGTGTGTGTTAGAATGTAAAAATCTAATGCGTAGTAGTCACATTGAGTGCCATTTTGTGTGACTAAATCATATGCCACTATATGGTCACTTGAATAATGATTTTGGTGACCAAATCATATTCCAGTATATGGTCACATGAAGTAATTTGTTATGTGACTAAATCATGAACTCGAGTTTGTCACACAAGATTTTATTGTAGCCAAAAGTAGACACTATATGGTAACATAAGTTAGTGTGTGTGGCCAAAGTGTAGTGTGTGTTAGAATGTAAAAATCTAATACGTAGTAGTCACATTGAGTGCCATTTTGTGTGACTAAATCATATGCCACTATATGGTCACTTGAATAATGTTTTGGGTAACCAAATCATATTCCATTATATGGTCACAATGAAGTAATTGTATGTGTGACTAAGTCATATTCCAGTATATGGTCACATGAAGTAATTTGTTATGTGACTAAATCATGAACTCGAGTTTGTCACACATGATTTTAGTTTAGCCAAAAGCAGACACTATATGGTCACATATGTTAGTATGTGTGGCTAAAGTGTATTGTGTGTTAGAATGTAAAAATCTAAAACGTAGTAGTCACATTGAGTGCCATTTTGTGTGACTAAATCTTATGCCACTATATGGTCACTTGAATAATGATTTGGGTTACCAGATCATATTCCAGTATATGGTCACATGAAGTAATTTGTTATGTGACTAAATCATGAACTCGAGTTTGTCACACAGGATTTTATTGTAGCCAAAAGCAGACACTATATGGTAACATAAGTCAGTGTGTGTGGCGAAAGTGTAGTGTGTGTTAGAATGTAAAAATCTAATACGTGGTAGTCACATTCAGTGCCATTTTGTCTGACTAAGTCATATGCCACTATATGGTCACTTGAATAATGTTTTGGGTGACCAAATCATATTCCATTATATGGTCACATGAAGTAATTGTATGTGTGACTAAATCATATTCCAGTATATGGTCACATGAAGTAATTTGTTATGTGACTAAATCATGAACTCGAGTTTGTCACACATGATTTTAGTGTAGCCAAAAGCAGACACTATATGGTCACCTAAGTTAGTATGTGTGGCTAAATTGTATTGTGTGTTAGAATGTAAAAATCTAATACGTAGCAGTCACATTGACTGCCATTTTGTGTGACTAAATCATATGCCACTATATGGTCACTTGTATAATGATTTGGATGACCAAATCATATTCGAGTATATGGTCACATGAAGTGATTGTATGTGTGAGAAAATCATATTCTAGTATATGGTCACATGAAGTAATTTGTTATGTGGCTAAATCATAAACTCGAGTTTGTCACACAAGATTTTAATGTAGCAAAAAGCAGACACTATATGGTAACATAAGTTAGTGTCTGTGGCCAAAGTGTAGTGTGTGTTAGAATATAAAAATCTAATACGTAGTAGTCACATTGGGTGCCATTTTGTGTGACTAAATGATATGCCACTATATGGTCACTTGAATAATGATTTTGGTGACCAAATAATATTCCAGTATATGGTCACATGAAGTAAGTGTATGTGTGACTAAATCATATTCCAGTATATGGTCACATGAAGTAATTTGTTATGTGGCTAAATCAAGAACTCGAGTTTGTCACACAAGATTTTAGTGTAGCCAAAAGCAGACACTATATGGTCACATAAGTTAGTATGTGTGGCTAATGTGTATTGTGTCTTAAAATGTAAAAATCTAAAACGTAGTAGTCACATTGAGTTCCATTTTGTGTGACTAAATCTTATGCCACTATATGGTCACTTGAATAATGATTTGGGTTACCAGATCATATTCCAGTATATGGTCACATGAAGTAATTTGTTATGTGACTAAATCATGAACTCGAGTTTGTCACACAAGATTTTATTGTAGCCAAAAGCAGACACTATATGGTAACATAAGTCAGTGTGTGTGGCGAAAGTGAAGTGTGTGTTAGAATGTAAAAATCTAATACGTAGTAGTCACATGCAGTTCCATTTTGTGTGACTAAGTCATATGCCACTATATGGTCACTTGAATAATGTTTTGGGTGACCAAATCATATTCCATTATATGGTCACATGAAGTAATTGTATGTGTGACTAAATCATATTCCAGTATATGGTCACATGAAGTAATTTGTTATGTGACTAAATCATGAACTCGAGTTTATCACACATGATTTTAGTGTAGCCAAAAGCAGACACTATATGGTCACCTAAGTTAGTATGTGTGGCTAAATTGTATTGTGTGTTAGAATGTAAAAATCTAATACGTAGCAGTCACATTGACTGCCATTTTGTGTGACTAAATCATATGCCACTATATGGTCACTTGAAAAATGATTTGGATGACCAAATCATATTCGAGTATATGGTCACATGAAGTGATTGTATGTGTGAGAAAATCATATTCTAGTATATGGACACATGAAGTAATTTGTTATGTGGCTAAATCATGAACTCGAGTTTGTCACACAAGATTTTAATGTAGCAAAAAGCAGACACTAAATGGTAACATAAGTTAGTGTCTGTGGCCAAAGTGTAGTGTGTGTTAGAATATAAAAATCTAATACGTAGTAGTCACATTGGGTGCCATTTTGTGTGACTAAATGATATGCCACTATATGGTCACTTGAATAATGATTTTGGTGACCAAATAATATTCCAGTATATGGTCACATGAAGTAATTGTATGTGTGACTAAATCATATTCCAGTATATGGTCACATGAAGTAATTTGTTATGTGGCTAAATCAAGAACTTGATTTGTCACACAAGATTTTAGTGTAGCCAAAAGCAGACACTATACGGTCACATTAGTTAGTATGTGTGGCTAAAGTGTATTGTGTGTTAGAATGTAAAAATCTAATACGTAGTAGTCACATTGCGTGCCATTTTGTGTGACTAAATCATATGCCACTATATGGTCACCTAAATAATGATTTGGATTTCCAAATCATATTCCAGTATATGGTCACATGAAGTAATTTGTTATGTGACTAAATCATGAACTCGAGTTTGTCACACAAGATTTTATTGTAGCCTAAAGCAGACACTATATGGTAACATAAGTTAGTGTGTGTGGCCAAAGTGTAGTGTGTGTTAGAATGTAAAAATCTAATACGTAGTAGTCCATTGAGTGCCATTTTGTGTGACTAAATCATATGCCACTATATGGTCACTTGAATAATATTTTGGGTAACCAAATCATATTCCATTATATGGTCAAATGAAGTAATTGTATGTGTGACTAAATCATATTCCAGTATATGGTCACATGAAGTGATTTGTTATGTGACTAAATCATGAACTCGAGTTTGTCACACATGATTTTAGTGTAGCCAAAAGCAGACACTATACGGTCACATAAGTTAGTATGTGTGGCTAAAGTGTATTGTGTGTTAGAATGTAAAAATCTAATACGTAGTAGTCACATTGAGTGCCATTTTGTGTGACTAAATCATATGCCACTATATGGTCACTTGAATAATGATTTGGATGACCAAATCATATTCCATTATATGGTCACATGAAGTAATTGTATGTGTGACTAAATCATATTCCAGTATATGGTCACATCAAGTAATTTGTTATGTGGCTAAATCATGAACTCGAGTTTGTCACACAAGATTTAAGTGTAGCCAAAAACAGACACTATATGGTCACATAAGTTAGTATGTGTGGCTAAAGTGTAGAGTGTGTTTGTAACATCCGGTACTAAACCAGGTTAGCAACAATGACCTAATCTGTATTTAATAGCAAATTATAACCTATTCAGTGGTCATTAGAAATTAATCAAGTGATTAACAAGGTTTATTAGAAAATTCAACTCAATTAGAATCAAATTCATCGGTGCGATGAATCGGGAAATCAATTAATCCAATCGATTTACGATTCGAGGGATTAATTCAACTAAGTACATAATTAAATTATGATTAGTGACACTAATCGTACACTAATACAATTACTTAACATTAATTATGCAAGACTAAAACAATTTATTAAAACAATGCATCCATAAGTATTTATAAAATTACAAGAAAATGAAAATACAAGAATACATTTCTAAATACATTTATACAAAAATATATATATATATATAAATACATTATAAATACCTAAGGGGCCAGATTTTAGGCATATGGGTTATTAGAGTTTGACTTTTATTTTTTTAATATTACTTTAAACACAATCATTTTGTTTAAAAGTGCACTCTACCTTTTCATCCATGCCTTTCATCATTTGAAAGAACAAACACTTTGCCTATAAATAAGACCTCATTTCTCACTTCTTTTCCACATTTCAAAAAACAAAAACCTCTCCTTTTCCTCTCTCAAAACCGGATTTATACACTCACACATCACAAACTTGTGCATTCAAGTGTTCTTCAAGTGTTCTTCAAGAAAATCAAGTGTTTTGGTGCATATCTTGCAAGGATTTCAACTTCTACTCAAAATCATATTCTAAATACTTCAAAGTAAGTAAAATACTAACTTATTTCATCATACATTTATGTTTATATAAGTCTTGCATAATATATATAATCACCAACAACAACAAGTTTCATAAAAACTCAAGTTTATAAGTTTCTAGTTTTTATTTTTAAGTTGTTTCTTTAAATGTGCATATGAATATATGAACATATTATAAACATGTTAATATTATGAAAACATGTATTATATATGTGTTATATAACTTTTACAACTTTTATACAAGTAGCCTTTGAATAAACAACAAGAATCATAAGTTGTTTTAAGTTTATAAACTACGGATTTTTCGGCAGAAAATTTATATCGACTTTGAAAAATCATAACTAATTCATAACTCAATGAAACCAGTTGATTCTTATCTCAAAAGTTAGATCTATGTCTTAACTATAGATCTGTAATTTTTCATAATTTATTTTGAAGTTTAAGACCTCCAGAAATTATTTGGGAAACCGAAAGTTTGAGAGCTCAAAAATGGCCAACATAGCGTTTTTAACGAGCTTTTTCACCAACCTAAACAACTCGAAAAGTGGCCGTTCTTGATTCTAAAACTCCTTTGTATATAGTAGTTTAATTTCCTAGAAAACCAAAGTCTAAAACATTTTGGAGCTTGGTCAAAAACATCCTCAAAGTAGGCCGAAAAACCTACGAAAAAGCTGGAAAATTATATATATATATATAAACTTGACGTTTTAAGAAAATATTATTTATAAACTTGTAATTTTGGGTGATTTAAGACATAAAAATCTATAAATATGCATATATCACCATATATTAGAGATATTAAGTCCTTATTATCATTTAGGACCCGTTTAATCTCGCTCGGTGCATCATCCGTCGCTTTACACTAAAAGCTTTTTACGTTAGATTTTTGCCATCGCAATTCCGGTGAGTTCTCATAGCCCCTATTTTCACACTGTTATGTTTTGGGGATGAAATACATGCTTCGTTTTTATATGGACACGGAAATACTTTCATTTCTATTTTGTATTACACATTGGGTTCCATTAGCTCTAATATCATGAACCGTTAATTGCATTTATTTGTAAGCGCGAATATATTGTGGATAGATCTATTGGGAGTCATGTCCCCCACTCGGGTTAGTTGGATTGGCTAGCAGCGGGTGCATATATGTTCAACAAACGGTATTACGTATGGGAATACTGCACAGAGCAAACTCATTTCAAATTAAGCTTCGGTTGCATGATGGTTTATACGTAATACATAACAAGGAATTTATGATTTTATAAATTCAATCTCTATTATTGTTGTCCATACAAGTCAGATTTACGTGTAAACCTATGAGCTCACCAACAATTTTTGTTGACGTATTTTAGCGTGTATTTTCAGGAAATTAAGGCAAGTATGCCTCGGACGTATTTTACTTTCAAGCTTCCGCATCCATGGAGTCGCATGCATATTCAATTTAACGGAGATTTAGCTGCATTATTTTGGATATTTTAATTATGTAATTAAATCTATGTATTTGTGCGAACTTCATTTCTCATGTAAAACATTACTATGCCTTACTGTTTTAACGATGTATTTTAAAAACGTCCATATAGTGGTCGTTCATTATGATTATGGTTACGCTTCCGCACTCGTCACGCCTCGCTGCCAACCGGGGTAGCAGGGTGTGACAGATTGGTATCAGAGCCATAGTTATAGTGAACTAGGTTGCATTAGTACCCTAGACTATAACTGCACATAAAATTTACTGATTTTAAAAATATTTTGTAACTAACAAAAAGACTATGAATGGACCTTCATAGCAGAAATCATGTCCCATCCGGAAACCATCATCTTATCGGATTCAGAGGAGGAGTACACTCCTGAGAGCCCCACGGCCACTGAGATTTTCCACGAAGAAGAAACATCGGAAGAAGAGGACCCCTCGGAAGATCCAATGGAGGAGACGGAAGAGGAGCCGATGGAGGAAGAAGATCCATTGCCCCCACCACCACACCGACGGGTAGACGCCCGGCGATGGGGCTGGATACCGGAGACCCTCCGCGAATGGAGACAGATGGAGGGAATTCCTCCCAACTTCGAGATAGAAGGACCATCCTCCGCACCTGTGCCGTCACTCACCCAAGAGCCTACCGAACAAACAATACCACTCTTGGTAGCACGGTCTACCAGGCATGATCACCAGATTCGGTCCCTTAACCTAGATATCGGGGAGATGATCGCTCGTTTAGAGCGGGAGGAGTTACAAAACTCCAATATCTACTGGGCTAACCAGCATGCTCTCACGATCCAACAGGATGGCCAAAATGAGCTTCGGCAGCAACTAGCCGAAAGCCAAGCTCGGATCGAGGAGCTGACTCAGCGCCTCAACGCGATGGAAAAGGGAGAGACCCCTGATCACTCCCTCACTTAGTGAACTTCTATCTATCTTTGTAATAGTAGGAAAATATCATGTAATAGTATAGGAAAAAAGTTTTCGGGTAATAACCCGCCCCTAATGTAAGAAAGTTTCGAATGATTAATGAAAAATTGCAAGTTATTTATGAAACTGTGTTTGATGATTATAGTATTGTGCTTTAAGGAAAATTTACCTCTTTAAGATTCGACTTCTTACACTTTGTTTTTTCTTTAAAATTTTAAGATAATGCCGCCGAAACGAGCAATGAACGCTGCTGACATTGAAGAGATAGTCGCACAAAGAGTGGCTGCCGCTATAGCCACGTATGAGGCAAATAGGAATAGCTCAGCTAATGGAGATGGTGGTGCTAGCCGCACCACGGGAAGAACTGAAATCCACGCAAAAGGTTGTGGAATTAAAGGATTTTTAAGTTGCAAACCCCGGTACTTCAACGGAACCGAAGGAGCCGTTGGCTTGATATGGTGGTTTGAGAAGTTAGAATCTGTCTTTCATGTCAGTGGATGTGCTGAAGGAGATAAGGTGAAGTTCGCTACTCACACTCTACAAGATAGCGCCCTCACATGGTGGAATTCCTATGTCCAGTCTGTAAGTATTGATGAAGCCTACCAGCTCACATGGTCCGCGTTGAAGCAAATGACGACAGACGAGTACTGTCCGAGAAACGAACTCCAGAAGATGGAATCGGAGTTCTGGAACCTGACGATGAAGGGAACGGATGTAGAGGGGTACACCAACCCATTTCATTAACTGAGCATTCTGTGCCCTCAGATGGTGACCCCGGAGTACAAAAAGATCGAACGTTACATTTGGGGACTCGCTCCTCAAATTCAAGGTAATGTCACTGCCTCCAACCCATCCACCATACAGGATGCCATCAGGATGGCCAACAATCTAATGGATCAAATGTCCCGGAGGAATGAAGCCAAAGCCAGGGAAAACAAGAGAAAGTGGGAAGACAAGTCTGGAAAGAACACAGGTTCACAATCCAAGAAGCCCGAGACCATCAGGGCTTATGTAGCAGGATCTGAATCAAAGAAATGCTACACGGGTACCAAGCCTTACTGCACCCAATGCACCTTTCATCACAACAAGGGTCCCTGCCCAACTTGTGTAAAGTGCAAACGTGTTGGCCATATGACCAAAGACTGTAAGTTTGGAACCCCGGGTGGCAATGGCGGAAATCAAAAAGGCTGCTTTGAATGTGGAGTTACCGGGCACTTCAAGAGTGAGTGTCCGAAGCTAAGGAATGGTGGAGGAGCTCAGGGGAGAGCTTTTGTGTTAGGAGCAGGTGACGCTCGCCAAGATCCCCACGTAGTATCAGGTACGTTTCTTTAAAATGACATTTATGCTTACGTACTCTTTGATACTGGGGCTGATAGGAGCTTTATATCTTATAAGTTTAGTAAGCAATTGAACGCCACTCCTTTTCCCTTAGACAACTCTTACACTATAGAACTGGCTGACGGCAAAATAATAGAGGCAAGTAGTATCATTAAGGAATGCACACTGAAGCTGGCAGATCATCCCTTTAAGATAGACTTGATGCCTATAGAACTCGGAAGTTTTGATGTAGTAATTGGTATGGATTGGTTGTCACACAATCATGCCGAGATTTTGTGTGGTTAGAAAGTGGTAAGGATACCACTCCACAAGAAGAAGGTCGTAACAGTCCAAGGGGAAAGAAAGAACCGACAGTTGAATGTCATATCCGGCCTAAGAACATTAAAGTGCCTTAGGAAAGGTTGCCATGCAGTACTGGTACAAATTGTAGAAAAAGAGACGGAGGAGAAGCGACTCGAGGATATTCCAGTGGTTTGTAAATATCCGAAGGTCTTCCCGGAAGATTTGCCTGGACTTCCGCCAACTAGGCAAGTAGAGTTTCGGATCGATTTGGTGCCGGGAGCTGCACCGGTCGCAAGAGCCCCATATAGACTCGCCCCTTCTGAAATGCAAGAGCTATCCAATCAATTACAAGAGTTGATGGATAAAGGATTCATTCGACCAAGTTCCTCACCTTGGGGAGCTCCGATCTTGTTCATGAAAAAGAAAGACGGATCCTTCAGAATGTGCATAGACTACCGAGAGCTAAACAAGTTAACGGTAAAGAACCGCTACCCTCTCCCCAGAATTGATGACATGTTTGACCAACTACAGGGATCTAGCTTCTACTCTAAGATTGATTTGCGATCCGGTTATCATCAAGTAAAGGTTCGGCAAGAAGACATTCCCAATACAGCATTCAGAACTCGATATGGACATTACGAATTCCAGGTAATGCCATTCGGTTTAACCAACGTACCAGCCGTATTCATGGACCTCATGAATCGAGTGTGTAAACCATATCTGGACAAATTTGTAATAGTGTTCATAGACGATATTCTCATCTATTCCAGAAATAAGGAGGAGCATGAACAACATCTCAAGCTGATCTTGGAGTTGTTAGAGAAGGAACAGTTATACGCCAAATATTCAAAATATGAATTTTGGTTGCGAGAAGTTAAATTCCTTGGACATGTGATCAACAGCCAGGGAACCCATGTTGATCCATCAAAAATCGAGGCCATAAAGAACTGGGCGACTGCTAGAACCCCCACGGAAATCCGCCAATTTCTAGGACTTGCCGGTTATTATAGGCGATTTATCGAAAACTTCTCAAAGATAGCAGGTTCCTTAACAGAATTGACTCGGAAGGATGTGAAGTATATCTGTGGTGAAGAGCAAGAAAAGGCGTTTCAGCAGTTAAAGCAAAGGTTGTGTAGTTCACCAATTCTGTCATTACCCGAAGGGACTGAAAATTTCGTGGTCTATTGTGATGCCTCACACAATGGATTAGGTTGTGTGCTCATGCAAAGGGATAAAGTCATTGCTTACGCATCACGACAGCTCAAAATTCACGAGGTGAATTATACGACTCATGACTTAGAGCTTGGAGCAGTGGTGTTTGCTCTCAAAATATGGACGCACTACTTGTATGGAACTAAATGCACGGTGTTCACAGACCATAAAAGCCTTCAGCATATCCTGAATCAGAAAGAGTTAAATATGAGGCAGCGTCGTTGGGTTGAACTACTTAGCGATTATGACTGCGAAATTCGTTATCATCCGGGGAAGGCGAATGTCGTGACTGATGCCCTAAGCCGAAAGGAACGGGTTAAGCCATTAAGAGTTCGAGCTTTGGTCATGACTATACAGTCAAACCTAAACTCTCAACTCCGCAAGGCGCAAGAAGAAGCAGTCAAGGAGGGTAATCTACTGGATGAAGCCTTGAGAGGTATGGATAAGCAGTTTGAAATCAAGCCAGATGGATGTCGATACTTCATGAGCAGAATTTGGTTACCAAAACTCGGAGGAGTAAGGAAGCTGGTCATGGAAGAAGGGCATAAGACAAGATATGCTATTCATCCAGGGTCAGATAAGATGTATCACGACCTGAAAGGAATGTACTGGTGGCCAAATATGAAGGCTGACATTGCTACCTACGTCAGCAAGTGCTTAACATGTTTGAAGGTTAAGGCTGAGCACCAAAAACCATCAGGATTCCTAGTTCAACCAGAAATACCCCAGTGGAAGTGGGAAAACATCACCATGGATTTCATCACCAAGTTGCCAAAAACTTCTGGAGGTTATGACACTATTTGGGTGATTGTGGATCGACTTACCAAAACCGCACATTTCCTTCCAATCAAGGAGACTGATAAGATGGATAAGTTAACACGAATCTATCTTAAAGAAGTCGTCTCAAGCCATGGAGTGCCAGTATCAATTATATAGGACAGGGACAGCCGGTTAACATCAAGATTTTGTCAGTCATTGCAAGAAGCACTGGGTACACACCTAGATATGAGCACCGCCTATCACCCGCAAACGGATGGTCAGAGTGAAAGGACGATTCAGACTTTGGAAGACATGTTAAGGGCATGTGTCATCGATTTTGGCAAAAGTTGGGACAGGCACCTGCCATTAGTCGAGTTTTCCAATAACAACAGCTATCACTCGAGCATTAAGACCGCCCCATTCGAGGCACTCTACGGGCGAAAGTGTCGATCACCTCTTTGTTGGGCTGAAGTAGGAGATAGTCAGATTACTTGACCTGAGATCATCCAGGAGACTACAGAAAAGATAACCCAGATTCGTAACCGGTTAAAGATCGCGCGGGATCGACAGAAAAGTTATGCAGACATTCGACGGAAGGATTTGGAATTCCAAGAGGGAGATCAAGTAATGTTAAAAGTCTCACCTTGGAAGGGCGTAATCCGTTTTGGGAAACGAGGAAAACTCAATCCTCGTTATATCGGACCATTCAAGATCACCAAAAGAATTGGCCCGGTAGCTTACCGACTCGATCTGCCCCCAGGGCTTAGTAACGTCCATAATACCTTCCACGTATCCAATCATAAGAAGTGCCTGGCTGATGAAACAATCGTTATACCCATGGATGAGCTAGAATTAGACGATAAGTTGAACTTCATTGAACAACCTGTAGAAATAATGGACCGAGAAGTCAAGAAACTAAAGCACAGCCGGATCCCGATAATAAAAGTCAGATGGAACTCTAAGCGAGGTCCTGAGTTTACATGGGAACGCGAAGATCAGTTCCGAGAAAAATACCCTCACCTGTTCTCAAGTACTCAAGAACTGGAGAACACGAGCTAATTTCGGGATGAAATTCCCTTAACAGGGGGAGACTGTAACATCCGGTACTAAACCAGGTTAGCAACAATGACCTAATCTGTATTTAATAGCCAATTATAACCTAATCAGTGGTCATTAGAAATTAATCAAGTCATTAACAAGGTTTATTAGAAAATTCAACTCAATTAGAATCAAATTTATCGGTGCGATGAATCGGGAAATCAATTAATCCAATCGATTTACGATACGAGGGATTAATTCAACGAAGTACATAATTAAATTATGATTAGTGACACTAATCATACACTAATACAATTGCTTAACATTAATTATGCAAGACTAAAACAATTCATTAAAACAATGCATCCATAAGTATTTATAAAATTACAAGAAAATGGAAATACAAGAATACATTTCTAAATACATTTATACAAAAAATATATATATAAATACATTATAAATACATAAGGGGCCAGATTTTAGGCATATGGGTTATTAGAGTTTGACTTTTATTTTTTTAATATTACTTTAAACACAATCATTTTGTTTAAAATTGCACTCTACCTTTTCATCCATGTCTTTCATCATTTGAAAGACCAAACACTTTGCCTATAAATAAGACCTCATTTCTCACTTCTTTTCCACACTTCAAACAACAAAAACATCTCCTTTTCCTCTCTCAAAACCGGATTTATACACTCACACATCACAAACTTGTGCATTCAAGTGTTCTTCAAGTGTTCTTCAAGAAAATCAAGTGTTTTGGTGCATATCTTGCAAGGATTTCAACTTCTACTCAAAATCATATTCTAAATACTTCTAAGTAAGTAAATACTAACTTATTTCATCATACATTTATGTTTATATAAGTCTTGCATAATATATATAATCACCAACAACAACAAGTTTCATAAAAACTCAAGTTTATAAGTTTCTAGTTTTTATTTTTAAGTTGTTTCTTTAAATGTGCATATGAATATATGAACACATTATAAACATGTTAGTATTATGAAAACATGTGTTATATATGTGTTATATAACTTTTACAACTTTTATACAAGTAGCCTTTGAATAAACAACAAGAATCATAAGTTGTTTTAAGTTTATAAACTACGGATTTTTCGGCAGAAAATTTATATCGACTTTGAAAAATCATAACTAATTAATAACTCAATGAAACGAGTTGATTCTTGTCTCAAAAGTTAGATCTATGTCTTAACTATAGATCTGTAATTTTCCATAATTTATTTTGAAGTATAAGACCTCCAGAAATTAGTTGGGAAACCGAAAGTTTGACAGCTCTAAAATGGCAAACATAGCGTTTTTAATGAGCTTTTTCACCAACCTAAACAACTCGAAAAATGGTCGTTCTTGATTCTAAAAATCCTTTGTATATAGTAGTTTAATGTCCTAGAAAACCAAAGTCTAAAACATTTTGGAGCTTGGTCAAAAACAGCCTCAAAGTAGGCCGAAAAACCTCCGAAAAAGCTGGAAAATTATAACCTTGACGTTTTAAGCAAATATTATTTATAAACTTGTAATGTTGGGTGATTTAAGACATAAAAATCTATAAATATGTATATATCACTATATATTAGAGATATTAAGTCCTTATTATCATTTAGGACCCGTTTAATCTCGCTCGGTGCATCATCCGTCGCTTTACACTAAAAGCTTTTTACGTTAGATTTTTGCCATCGCAATTCCGGTGAGTTCTCATAGCCCCTATTTTCACACTGTTATGTTTTGGGGATGAAATACATGCTTCGTTTTTATATGGACACGGAAATACTTTCATTTCTATTATGCATTACACATTGGGTTCCATTAGCTCTGATATCATGAACCGTTAATTGCATTTATTTGTAAGCGCGAATATATTGTGGATAGATCTATTGGGAGTCATGTCCCCCACTCGGGTTAGTTGGATTGGCTAACAGCGGGTGCATATATGTTCAACAAACGGTATTACGTATGGGAATATTGCACAGAGCAAACTCATTTCAAATTAAGCTTCGGTTGCATGATGGTTTATATGTAATACATAACAAGGAATTTATGATTTTATAAATTCAATCTCTATTATTGTTGTCCATACAAGTCAGATTTACGTGTAAACCTATGAGCTCACCAACGATTTTTGTTGACGTATTTTAGCGTGTATTTTAAGGAAATTAAGGCAAGTATGCCTCAGACGTATTTTACTTTAAAGCTTCCGCATCCATGGTATCGCATGCATATTCAATTTAACGGAGATTTAGCTACATTATTTTAGATATTTTAATTATGTAATTAAATCTCTGTATTTTTGCGAACTTCATTTCTCATGTAAAACATTACTATGCCTTAAAGTTTTAACGATGTATTTTAAAACGTCCATGTAGTGGTCGTTCATTATGATTATGGTTCCGCTTCCGCACTCGTCACGCCTCGCTGCCAACCGGGGTAGCAGGGTGTGACAGTGTTAGAATGTAAAAATCTAATACGTAGTAGTCGCATTGAGTGCCATTTTGTGTGACTAAATCATATGCCACTACATGGTCTCTTGAATAATGATTTAGGTGACCAGATCAGTTTCCAGTATATGGTCACATGAAGTAATTGTAGGTGTGACTAAATCATATTCCAGTATATGGTCACAAGAAGTAATCTGTTATGTGACTAAATCATTAACTCAACATTGTCACACAAGATTTTATTGTAGCCAAAAGCAGACACTATATGGTAACATAAGTTAGTGTGTGTGTGGCCAAAGTGTAGTGTGTGTTAGAATGTAAAAATCTAATACGTAGTAGTCATATTGAGTGCCATTTTGTGTGACTAAATCATATGCCACTATATGGTCACTTGAATAATGATTTTGGTGACCAAATCATATTCCAGTATATGGTCACATGAAGTAATTGTATGTGTGAGACAATCATATTCCAGTATATGGTCACATGAAGTAATTTGTTATGTGGCTAAATCATGAATTCGAGTTTGTCACACAAGATTTTAATGTAACCAAAAGCAGACACTATACGGTAACATAAGTTAGTGTCTGTTGCCAAAGTGTAGTGTGTGTTAGAATATAAAAATCTAATACGTAGTAGTCACATTGAGTGCCATTTTGTGTGACTAAATCATATGCCACTATACGGTCACTTGAATAAACATTTTGGTGACCAAATAATATTCCAGTATATGGTCACATGAAGTAATTTGTTATGTGGCTAAATCAAGAACTCGAGTTTGTCACACAAGATTTTAGTGAAGCCAAAAGCAGACACTATATGGTCACATTAGTTAGTATGTGTGGCTAAAGTGTAATGTGTGTTAGAATGTAAAAATCTAATACGTAGTAGTCACATTGCGTGCAATTTTGCGTGACTAAATCATATGCCACTATATGGTCACCTGAATAATGATTTGGATGACCAAATCGTATTCCAGTATATGGTCACATGAAGTAATTTGTTATGTGACTAAATCATGAACTCGAGTTTGTCACACATGATTTTAGTGTAGCCAAAAGCAGACACTATATGGTCACATAAGTTAGTATGTGTGGCTAAAGTGTATTGTGTGTTAGAATGTAAAAATCTAATACGTAGCAGTCACATTGAGTGCCATTTTGTGTGACTAAATCATATGCCACTATATGGTCACTTGAATAATGATTTGGATGACCAAATCATATTCGAGTATATGGTCACATGAAGTAATTGTATGTGTGGGAAAATCATATTCTAGTATATGGTCACATGAAGTAATTTGTTATGTGGCTAAATCATGAACTCGAGTTTGTCACACAAGATTTTAATGTAGCCAAAAGCAGACACTATATGGTAACATAAGTTAGTGTCTGTGGCCAAAGTGTAGTGTGTGTTAGAATATAAAAATCTAATACGTAGTAGTCACATTGAGTGCCATTTTGTGTGACTAAATCATATGCCACTATATGGTCACTTGAATAATGATTTTGGTGACCAAATAATATTCCAGTATATGGTCACATGAAGTAATTGTATGTGTGACTAAATCATATTCCAGTATATGGTCACATGAAGTAATTTGTTATGTGGCTAAATCAAGAACTCGAGTTTGTCACACAAGATTTTAATGTAGCCAAAAGCAGACACTATATGGTCACATTAGTTAGTATGTGTGGCTAAAGTGTATTGTGTGTTAGAATGTAAAAATCTAATACGTAGTAGTCACATTGCGTGCCATTTTGTGTGACTAAATCATATGCCACTATATGGTCACCTGAATAATGATTTGGATGACCAAATCGTATTCCAGTATATGGTCACATGAAGTAATTTGTTATGTGACTAAATCATGAACTCGAGTATTGTAGCCAAAAGCAGACACTATATTGTAACATAAGTCAGTTTGTGTGGCGAAAGTGTAGTGTGTGTTAGAATGTAAAAATATAATACGTAGTAGTCACATTGAGTGCCATTTTGTGTGACTAAATCATATGCCACTATATGGTCACTTGAATAATGTTTTGGGTGACCAAATCATATTCCATTATATGGTCACATGAAGTAATTGTATGTGTGACTAAATCATATTCCAGTATATGGTCACATGAAGTAATTTGTTATGTGACTAAATCATGAACTCGAGTTTGTCACACATGATTTTAGTGTAGCCAAAAGCAGACACTATATGGTCACATAAGTTAGTATGTGTGGCTAAAGTGTATTGTGTGTTAGAATGTAAAAATCTAATACGTAGCAGTCACATTGAGTGCCATTTTGTGTGACTAAATCATATGCCACTATATGGTCACTTGAATAATGATTTGGATGACCAAATCATATTCGAGTATATGGTCACATGAAGTAATTGTATGTGTGGGAAAATCATATTCTAGTATATGGTCACATGAAGTAATTTGTTATGTGGCTAAATCATGAACTCGAGTTTGTCACTCAAGATTTTAATGTAGCCAAAAGCAGACACTATATGGTAACATAAGTTAGTGTCTGTGGCCAAAGTGTAGTGTGTGTTAGAATATAAAAATCTAATACGTAGTAGTCACATTGAGTGCCATTTTGTGTGACTAAATCATATGCCACTATATGGTCACTTGAATAATGATTTTGGTGACCAAATAATATTCCAGTATATGGTCACATGAAGTAATTGTATGTGTGACTAAATCGTATTCCAGTATATGGTCACATGAAGTAATTTGTTATGTGGCTAAATCAAGAACTCGAGTTTGTCACAAAAGATTTTAATGTAGCCAAAAGCAGACACTATATGGTCACATTAGTTAGTATGTGTGGCTAAAGTGTATTGTGTGTTAGAATGTAAAAATCTAATACGTAGTAGTCACATTGCGTGCCATTTTGTGTGACTAAATCATATGCCACTATATGGTCACCTGAATAATGATTTGGATGACCAAATCGTATTCCAGTATATGGTCACATGAAGTAATTTGTTATGTGACTAAATCATGAACTCGAGTATTGTAGCCAAAAGCAGACACTATATTGTAACATAAGTCAGTTTGTGTGGCGAAAGTGTAGTGTGTGTTAGAATGTAAAAATATAATATGTAGTAGTCACATTGAGTGCCATTTTGTGTGACTAAATCATATGCCACTATATGGTCACTTGAATAATGTTTTGGGTGACCAAATCATATTCCATTATATGGTCAAATGAAGTAATTGTATGTGTTACTAAATCATATTCCAGTATATGGTCACATGAAGTAATTTGTTATGTGACTAAATCATGAACTCGAGTTTGTCACACATGATTTTAGTGTAGCCAAAAGCAGACACTATATGGTCACATAAGTTAGTATGTGTGGCTAAAGTGTATTGTGTGTTAGAATGTAAAAATCTAATACGTAGCAGTCACATTGAGTGCCATTTTGTGTGACTAAATCATATGCCACTATATGGTCACTTGAATAATGATTTGGATGACCAAATCATATTCGAGTATATGGTCACATGAAGTAATTGTATGTGTGGGAAAATCATATTCTAGTATATGGTCACATGAAGTAATTTGTTATGTGGCTAAATCATGAACTCGAGTTTGTCACACAAGATTTTAATGTAGCCAAAAGCAGACACTATATGGTAACATAAGTTAGTGTCTGTGGCCAAAGTGTAGTGTGTGTTAGAATATAAAAATCTAATACGTAGTAGTCACATTGAGTGCCATTTTGTGTGACTAAATCATATGCCACTATATGGTCACTTGAATAATGATTTTGGTGACCAAATAATATTCAAGTATATGGTCACATGAAGTAATTGTATGTGTGACTAAATCATATTCCAGTATATGGTCACATGAAGTAATTTGTTATGTGGCTAAATCAAGCTCTCGAGTTTGTCACACAAGATTTTAATGTAGCCAAAAGCAGACACTATATGGTCACATTAGTTAGTATGTGTGGCTAAAATGTATTGTGTGTTAGAATGTAAAAATCTAATACGTAGTCGTCACATTGCGTGCCATTTTGTGTGACTAAATCATATGCCACTATATGGTCACTTGAATAATGATTTGGATGACCAAATCATATTCGAGTATATGGTCACATGAAGTAATTTTATGTGTGGGAAAATCATATTCTAGTATATGGTCACATGAAGTAATTTGTTATGTGGCTAAATGATAAACTCGAGTTTGTCACACAAGATTTTAATGTAGCCAAAAGCAGACACTATATGGTAACATAAGTTAGTGTCTGTGGCCAAAGTGTAGTGTGTGTTAGAATATAAAAATCTAATACGTAGTGGTCACATTGAGTGCCATTTTGTGTGACTAAATCATATGCCACTATATGGTCACTTGAATAATGATTTTGGTGACCAAATAATATTCCAGTATATGGTCACATGAAGTAATTGTATGTGTGACTAAATCATATTCCAGTATATGGTCACATTAAGTAATTTGTTATGTGGCTAAATCAAGAACTCGAGTTTGTCACACAAGATTTTAATGTAGCCAAAAGCAGACACTATATGGTCACATTAGTTAGTATGTGTGGCTAAAGTGTATTGTGTGTTAGAATGTAAAAATCTAATACGTAGTAGTCACATTGCGTGCCATTTTGTGTGACTAAATCATATGCCACTATATGGTCACTTGTATAATGATTTGGATGACCAAATCATATTCGAGTATATGGTCACATGAAGTAATTGTATGTGTGAGAAAACCATATTCCAGTATATGGTCACATGAAGTAATTTGTTATGTGGCTAAATCATGAACTCGAGTTTTTTCACACAAGATTTATATGTAGCCAAAAGCAGACACTATTTGGTAACATAAGTTAGTGTCTGTGGCCAAAGTGTAGTGTGTGTTAGAATATAAAAATCTAATACGTAGTAGTCACATTGGGTGCCATTTTGTGTGACTAAATCATATGCCACTATATGGTCACTTGAATAATGATTTTGGTGACCAAATAATATTCTAGTATATGGTCACATGAAGTAATTTATTATGTGGCTAAATCAAGAACTCGAGTTTGTAGCCAAAAGCAGACACTATATTGTAACATAAGTTAGTTTGTGTGGCCAAAGTGTAGTGTGTGTTAGAATGTAAAAATATAATACGTAGTAGTCACATTGAGTGCCATTTTGTGTGACTAAATCATATGCCACTATATGGTCTCTTGAATAATGTTTTGGGTGACCAAATCATATTCCATTATATGGTCACATGAAGTAATTGTACGTGTGACTAAATCATATTCCAGTATATGGTCACATGAAGTAATTTGTTATGTGACTAAATCATGAACTCGAGTTTGTCACACATGATTTTAGTGTAGCCAAAAGCAGACACTATATGGTCACATAAGTTAGTATGTGTGGCTAAAGTGTATTGTGTGTTAGAATGTAAAAATCTAATACGTAGCAGTCACATTGAGTGCCATTTTGTGTGACTAAATCATATGCCACTATATGGTCACTTGAATAATGATTTGGATGACCAAATCATATTCGAGTATATGGTCACATGAAGTAATTGTATGTGTGGGAAAATCATATTCTAGTATATGGTCACATGAAGTAATTTGTTATGTGGCTAAATCATGAACTCGAGTTTGTCACACAAGATTTTAATGTAGCCAAAAGCAGACACTATATGGTAACATAAGTTAGTGTCTGTGGCCAAAGTGTAGTGTGTGTTAGAATATAAAAATCTAATACGTAGTAGTCACATTGAGTGCCATTTTGTGTGACTAAATCATATGCCACTATATGGTCACTTGAATAATGATTTTGGTGACCAAATAATATTCCAGTATATGGTCACATGAAGTAATTGTATGTGTGACTAAATCATATTCCAGTATATGGTCACATGAAGTAATTTGTTATGTGGCTAAATCAAGAACTCGAGTTTGTCACAAAAGATTTTAATGTAGCCAAAAGCAGACACTATATGGTCACATTAGTTAGTATGTGTGGCTAAAGTGTATTGTGTGTTAGAATGTAAAAATCTAATACGTAGTAGTCACATTGCGTGCCATTTTGTGTGACTAAATCATATGCCACTATATGGTCACCTGAATAATGATTTGGATGACCAAATCGTATTCCAGTATATGGTCACATGAAGTAATTTGTTATGTGACTAAATCATGAACTCGAGTATTGTAGCCAAAAGCAGACACTATATTGTAACATAAGTCAGTTTGTGTGGCGAAAGTGTAGTGTGTGTTAGAATGTAAAAATATAATACGTAGTAGTCACATTGAGTGCCATTTTGTGTGACTAAATCATATGCCACTATATGGTCACTTGAATAATGTTTTGGGTGACCAAATCATATTCCATTATATGGTCACATGAAGTAATTGTATGTGTGACTAAATCATATTCCAGTATATGGTCACATGAAGTAATTTGTTATGTGACTAAATCATGAACTCGAGTTTGTCACACATGATTTTAGTGTAGCCAAAAGCAGACACTATATGGTCACATAAGTTAGTATGTGTGGCTAAAGTGTATTGTGTGTTAGAATGTAAAAATCTAATACGTAGCAGTCACATTGAGTGCCATTTTGTGTGACTAAATCATATGCCACTATATGGTCACTTGAATAATGATTTGGATGACCAAATCATATTCGAGTATAAGGTCACATGAAGTAATTTTATGTGTGGGAAAATCATATTCTAGTATATGGTCACATGAAGTAATTTGTTATGTGGCTAAATCATGAACTCGAGTTTGTCACACAAGATTTTAATGTAGCCAAAAGCAGACACTATATGGTAACATAAGTTAGTGTCTGTGGCCAAAGTGTAGTGTGTGTTAGAATATAAAAATCTAATACGTAGTAGTCACATTGAGTGCCATTTTGTGTGACTAAATCATATGCCACTATATGGTCACTTGAATAATGATTTTGGTGACCAAATAATATTCCAGTATATGGTCACATGAAGTAATTGTATGTGTGACTAAATCATATTCTAGTATATGGTCACATTAAGTAATTTGTTATGTGGCTAAATCAAGAACTCGAGTTTGTCACACAAGATTTTAATGTAGCCAAAAGCAGACACTATATGGTCACATTAGTTAGTATGTGTGGCTAAAGTGTATTGTGTGTTAGAATGTAAAAATCTAATACGTAGTAGTCACATTGCGTGCCATTTTGTGTGACTAAGTCATATGCCACTATATGGTCACTTGTATAATGATTTGGATGACCAAATCATATTCGAGTATATGGTCACATGAAGTAATTGTATGTGTGAGAAAACCATATTCCAGTATATGGTCACATGAAGTAATTTGTTATGTGGCTAAATCATGAACTCGAGTTTTTTCACACAAGATTTTTATGTAGCCAAAAGTAGACACTATTTGGTAACATAAGTTAGTGTCTGTGGCCAAAGTGTAGTGTGTGTTAGAATATAAAAATCTAATACGTAGTAGTCACATTGAGTGCCATTTTGTGTGACTAAATCATATGCCACTATATGGTCACCTGAATAATGATTTGGATGACCAAATCGTATTCCAGTATATGGTCACATGAAGTAATTTGTTATGTGACTAAATCATGAACTCGAGTATTGTAGCCAAAAGCAGACACTATATTGTAACATAAGTCAGTTTGTGTGGCGAAAGTGTAGTGTGTGTTAGAATGTAAAAATATAATACGTAGTAGTCACATTGAGTGCCATTTTGTGTGACTAAATCATATGCCACTATATGGTCTCTTGAATAATGTTTTGGGTGACCAAATCATATTCCATTATATGGTCACATGAAGTAATTGTACGTGTGACTAAATCATATTCCAGTATATGGTCACATGAAGTAATTTGTTATGTGACTAAATCATGAACTCGAGTTTGTCACACATGATTTTAGTGTAGCCAAAAGCAGACACTATATGGTCACCTAAGTTAGTATGTGTGGCTAAATTGTATTGTGTGTTAGAATGTAAAAATCTAATACGTAGCAGTCACATTGACTGCCATTTTGTGTGACTAAATCATATGCCACTATATGGTCACTTGAATAATGATTTGGATGACCAAATCATATTCGAGTATATGGTCACATGAAGTAATTGTATGTGTGGGAAAATCATATTCTAGTATATGGTCACATGAAGTAATTTGTTATGTGGCTAAATCATGAACTCGAGTTTGTCACACAAGATTTTAATGTAGCCAAAAGCAGACACTATATGGTAACATAAGTTAGTGTCTGTGGCCAAAGTGTAGTGTGTGTTAGAATATAAAAATCTAATACGTAGTAGTCACATTGAGTGCCATTTTGTGTGACTAAATCATATGCCACTATATGGTCACTTGAATAATGATTTTGGTGACCAAATAATATTCCAGTATATGGTCACATGAAGTAATTGTATGTGTGACTAAATCATATTCCAGTATATGGTCACATGAAGTAATTTGTTATGTGGCTAAATCAAGAACTCGAGTTTGTCACAAAAGATTTTAATGTAGCCAAAAGCAGACACTATATGGTCACATTAGTTAGTATGTGTGGCTAAAGTGTATTGTGTGTTAGAATGTAAAAATCTAATACGTAGTAGTCACATTGCGTGCCATTTTGTGTGACTAAATCATATGCCACTATATGGTCACCTGAATAATGATTTGGATGACCAAATCGTATTCCAGTATATGGTCACATGAAGTAATTTGTTATGTGACTAAATCATGAACTCGAGTATTGTAGCCAAAAGCAGACACTATATTGTAACATAAGTCAGTTTGTGTGGCGAAAGTGTAGTGTGTGTTAGAATGTAAAAATATAATACGTAGTAGTCACATTGAGTGCCATTTTGTGTGACTAAATCATATGCCACTATATGGTCACTTGAATAATGTTTTGGGTGACCAAATCATATTCCATTATATGGTCAAATGAAGTAATTGTATGTGTTACTAAATCATATTCCAGTATATGGTCACATGAAGTAATTTGTTATGTGACTAAATCATGAACTCGAGTTTGTCACACATGATTTTAGTGTAGCCAAAAGCAGACACTATATGGTCACATAAGTTAGTATGTGTGGCTAAAGTGTATTGTGTGTTAGAATGTAAAAATCTAATACGTAGCAGTCACATTGAGTGCCATTTTGTGTGACTAAATCATATGCCACTATATGGTCACTTGAATAATGATTTGGATGACCAAATCATATTCGAGTATATGGTCACATGAAGTAATTGTATGTGTGACTAAATCATATTCCAGTATATGGTCACATGAAGTAATTTGTTATGTGGCTAAATCATGAACTCGAGTTTGTCACACAAGATTTTAATGTAGCCAAAAGCAGACACTATATGGTAACATAAGTTAGTGTCTGTGGCCAAAGTGTAGTGTGTGTTAGAATATAAAAATCTAATACGTAGTAGTCACATTGAGTGCCATTTTGTGTGACTAAATCATATGCCACTATATGGTCACTTGAATAATGATTTTGGTGACCAAATAATATTCCAAGTATATGGTCACATGAAGTAATTGTATGTGTGACTAAATCATATTCCAGTATATGGTCACATGAAGTAATTTGTTATGTGGCTAAATCAAGAACTCGAGTTTGTCACACAAGATTTTAATGTAGCCAAAAGCAGACACTATATGGTCACATTAGTTAGTATGTGTGGCTAAAATGTATTGTGTGTTAGAATGTAAAAATCTAATACGTAGTCGTCACATTGCGTGCCATTTTGTGTGACTAAATCATATGCCACTATATGGTCACTTGAATAATGATTTGGATGACCAAATCATATTCGAGTATATGGTCACATGAAGTAATTTTATGTGTGGGAAAATCATATTCTAGTATATGGTCACATGAAGTAATTTGTTATGTGGCTAAATGATGAACTCGAGTTTGTCACACAAGATTTTAATGTAGCCAAAAGCAGACACTATATGGTAACATAAGTTAGTGTCTGTGGCCAAAGTGTAGTGTGTGTTAGAATATAAAAATCTAATACGTAGTAGTCACATTGAGTGCCATTTTGTGTGACTAAATCATATGCCACTATATGGTCACTTGAATAATGATTTTGGTGACCAAATAATATTCCAGTATATGGTCACATGAAGTAATTGTATGTGTGACTAAATCATATTCCAGTATATGGTCACATTAAGTAATTTGTTATGTGGCTAAATCAAGAACTCGAGTTTGTCACACAAGATTTTAATGTAGCCAAAAGCAGACTCTATATGGTCACATTAGTTAGTATGTGTGGCTAAAGTGTATTGTGTGTTAGAATGTAAAAATCTAATACGTAGTAGTCACATTGCGTGCCATTTTGTGTGACTAAATCATATGCCACTATATGGTCACTTGTATAATGATTTGGATGACCAAATCATATTCGAGTATATGGTCACATGAAGTAATTGTATGTGTGAGAAAACCATATTCCAGTATATGGTCACATGAAGTAATTTGTTATGTGGCTAAATCATGAACTCGAGTTTTTTCACACAAGATTTTTATGTAGCCAAAAGCAGACACTATTTGGTAACATAAGTTAGTGTCTGTGGCCAAAGTGTAGTGTGTGTTAGAATATAAAAATCTAATACGTAGTAGTCACATTGAGTGCCATTTTGTGTGACTAAATCATATGCCACTATAGGGTCACTTGAATAATGATTTTGGTGACCAAATAATATTCTAGTATATGGTCACATGAAGTAATTTATTATGTGGCTAAATCAAGAACTCGAGTTTGTCACACAAGATTTTAGTGTAGCCAAAAGCAGACACTATATGGTCACATTAGTTAGTATGTGTGGCCAAAGTGTAATGTGTGTTAGAATGTAAAAATCTAATACGTAGTAGTCACATTGCGTGCCATTTTGTGTGACTAAATCATATGCCACTATATGGTCACCTGAATAATGATTTGGATGAACAAATCATATTCCAGTATATGGTCACATGAAGTAATTTGTTATGTGGCTAAATCATGCACTCGAGTTTGTCACACAAGATTTTAATGTAGCCAAAAGCAGACACTATATGGTATCATAAGTTAGTGTCTGTGGCCAAAGTGTAGTGTGTGTTAGAATATAAAAATCTAATACGTAGTAGTCACATTGAGTGCCATTTTGTGTGACTAAATCATATGCCACTATATGGTCACTTGAATAATGATTTTGGTGACCAAATAATATTCCAGTATATGGTCACATGAAGTAATTGTATGTGTGACTAAATCATATTCCAGTATATGGTCACATGAAGTAATTTGTTATGTGGCTAAATCAAGAACTCGAGTTTGTCACACAAGATTTTAATGTAGCCAAAAGCAGACACTATATGGTCACATTAGTTAGTATGTGTGGCTAAAGTGTATTGTGTGTTAGAATGTAAAAATCTAATACGTAGTAGTCACATTGCGTGCCATTTTGCGTGACTAAATCATATGCCACTATATGGTCACCTGAATAATGATTTGGATGACCAAATCGTATTCCAGTATATGGTCACATGAAGTAATTTGTTATGTGACTAAATCATGAACTCGAGTATTGTAGCCAAAAGCAGACACTATATTGTAACATAAGTCAGTTTGTGTGGCGAAAGTGTAGTGTGTGTTAGAATGTAAAAATATAATACGTAGTAGTCACATTGAGTGCCATTTTGTGTGACTAAATCATATGCCACTATATGGTCTCTTGAATAATGTTTTGGGTGACCAAATCATATTCCATTATATGGTCACATGAAGTAATTGTACGTGTGACTAAATCATATTCCAGTATATGGTCACATGAAGTAATTGGTTATGTGACTAAATCATGAACTCGAGTTTGTCACACATGATTTTAGTGTAGCCAAAAGCAGACACTATATGGTCACATAAGTTAGTATGTGTGGCTAAAGTGTATTGTGTGTTAGAATGTAAAAATCTAATACGTAGCAGTCACATTGAGTGCCATTTTGTGTGACTAAATCATATGCCACTATATGGTCACTTGAATAATGATTTGGATGACCAAATCATATTCGAGTATATGGTCACATGAAGTAATTGTATGTGTGGGAAAATCATATTCTAGTATATGGTCACATGAAGTAATTTGTTATGTGGCTAAATCATGAACTCGAGTTTGTCACACAAGATTTTAATGTAGCCAAAAGCAGACACTATATGGTAACATAAGTTAGTGTCTGTGGCCAAAGTGTAGTGTGTGTTAGAATATAAAAATCTAATACGTAGTAGTCACATTGAGTGCCATTTTGTGTGACTAAATCATATGCCACTATATGGTCACTTGAATAATGATTTTGGTGACCAAATAATATTCCAGTATATGGTCACATGAAGTAATTGTATGTGTGACTAAATCATATTCCAGTATATGGTCACATGAAGTAATTTGTTATGTGGCTAAATCAAGAACTCGAGTTTGTCACAAAAGATTTTAATGTAGCCAAAAGCAGACACTATATGGTCACATTAGTTAGTATGTGTGGCTAAAGTGTATTGTGTGTTAGAATGTAAAAATCTAATACGTAGTAGTCACATTGCGTGCCATTTTGTGTGACTAAATCATATGCCACTATATGGTCACCTGAATAATGATTTGGATGACCAAATCGTATTCCAGTATATGGTCACATGAAGTAATTTGTTATGTGACTAAATCATGAACTCGAGTATTGTAGCCAAAAGCAGACACTATATTGTAACATAAGTCAGTTTGTGTGGCGAAAGTGTAGTGTGTGTTAGAATGTAAAAATATAATACGTAGTAGTCACATTGAGTGCCATTTTGTGTGACTAAATCATATGCCACTATATGGTCACTTGAATAATGTTTTGGGTGACCAAATCATATTCCATTATATGGTCAAATGAAGTAATTGTATGTGTTACTAAATCATATTCCAGTATATGGTCACATGAAGTAATTTGTTATGTGACTAAATCATGAACTCGAGTTTGTCACACATGATTTTAGTGTAGCCAAAAGCAGACACTATATGGTCACATAAGTTAGTATGTGTGGCTAAAGTGTATTGTGTGTTAGAATGTAAAAATCTAATACGTAGCAGTCACATTGAGTGCCATTTTGTGTGACTAAATCATATGCCACTATATGGTCACTTGAATAATGATTTGGATGACCAAATCATATTCGAGTATATGGTCACATGAAGTAATTGTATGTGTGGGAAAATCATATTCTAGTATATGGTCACATGAAGTAATTTGTTATGTGGCTAAATCATGAACTCGAGTTTGTCACTCAAGAGATTAATGTAGCCAAAAGCAGACACTATATGGTAACATAAGTTAGTGTCTGTGGCCAAAGTGTAGTGTGTGTTAGAATATAAAAATCTAATACGTAGTAGTCACATTGAGTGCCATTTTGTGTGACTAAATCATATGCCACTATATGGTCACTTGAATAATGATTTTGGTAACCAAATAATATTCCAGTATATGGTCACATGAAGTAATTGTATGTGTGACTAAATCGTATTCCAGTATATGGTCACATGAAGTAATTTGTTATGTGGCTAAATCAAGAACTCGAGTTTGTCACAAAAGATTTTAATGTAGCCAAAAGCAGACACTATATGGTCACATTAGTTAGTATGTGTGGCTAAAGTGTATTGTGTGTTAGAATGTAAAAATCTAATACGTAGTAGTCACATTGCGTGCCATTTTGTGTGACTAAATCATATGCCACTATATGGTAACTTGAATAATGATTTGGATGACCAAATCATATTCGAGTATATGGTCACATGAAGTAATTTGTTATGTGACTAAATCATGAACTCGAGTATTGTAGCCAAAAGCAGACACTATATTGTAACATAAGTCAGTTTGTGTGGCGAAAGTGTAGTGTGTGTTAGAATGTAAAAATATAATACGTAGTAGTCACATTGAGTGCCATTTTGTGTGACTAAATCATATGCCACTATATGGTCACTTGAATAATGTTTTGGGTGACCAAATCATATTCCATTATATGGTCAAATGAAGTAATTGTATGTGTTACTAAATCATATTCCAGTATATGGTCACATGAAGTAATTTGTTATGTGACTAAATCATGAACTCGAGTTTGTCACACATGATTTTAGTGTAGCCAAAAGCAGACACTATATGGTCACATAAGTTAGTATGTGTGGCTAAAGTGTATTGTGTGTTAGAATGTAAAAATCTAATACGTAGCAGTCACATTGAGTGCCATTTTGTGTGACTAAATCATATGCCACTATATGGTCACTTGAATAATGATTTGGATGACCAAATCATATTCGAGTATATGGTCACATGAAGTAATTGTATGTGTGGGAAAATCATATTCTAGTATATGGTCACATGAAGTAATTTGTTATGTGGCTAAATCATGAACTCGACTTTGTCACACAAGATTTTAATGTAGCCAAAAGCAGACACTATATGGTAACATAAGTTAGTGTCTGTGGCCAAAGTGTAGTGTTGTTAGAATATAAAAATCTAATACGTAGTAGTCACATTGAGTGCCATTTTGTGTGACTAAATCATATGCCACTATATGGTCACTTGAATAATGATTTTGGTGACCAAATAATATTCCAATATATGGTCACATGAAGTAATTGTATGTGTGACTAAATCATATTCCAGTATATGGTCACATGAAGTAATTTGTTATGTGGCTAAATCAAGAACTCGAGTTTGTCACACAAGATTTTAATGTAGCCAAAAGCAGACACTATATGGTCACATTAGTTAGTATGTGTGGCTAAAGTGTATTGTGTGTTAGAATGTAAAAATCTAATACGTAGTAGTCACATTGCGTGCCATTTTGTGTGACTAAATCATATGCCACTATATGGTCACTTGAATAATGATTTGGATGACCAAATCATATTCGAGTATATGGTCACATGAAGTAATTTTATGTGTGGGAAAATCATATTCTAGTATATGGTCACATGAAGTAATTTGTTATGTGGCTAAATCATGAACTCGAGTTTGTCACACAAGATTTTAATGTAGCCAAAAGCAGACACTATATGGTAACATAAGTTAGTGTCTGTGGCCAAATTGTAGTGTGTGTTAGAATATAAAAATCTAATACGTAGTAGTCACATTGAGTGGCATTTTGTGTGACTAAATCATATGCCACTATATGGTCACTTGAATAATGATTTTGGTGACCAAAAAATATTCCAGTATATGGTCACATGAAGTAATTGTATGTGTGACTAAATCATATTCCAGTATATGGTCACATTAAGTAATTTGTTATGTGGCTAAATCAAGAACTCGAGTTTGTCACACAAGATTTTAATGTAGCCAAAAGCAGACTCTATATGGTCACATTAGTTAGTATGTGTGGCTAAAGTGTATTGTGTGTTAGAATGTAAAAATCTAATACGTAGTAGTCACATTGCGTGCCATTTTGTGTGACTAAATCATATGCCACTATATGGTCACTTGTATAATGATTTGGATGACCAAATCATATTCGAGTATATGGTCACATGAAGTAATTGTATGTGTGAGAAAACCATATTCCAGTATATGGTCACATGAAGTAATTTGTTATGTGGCTAAATCATGAACTCGAGTTTTTTCACACAAGATTTATATGTAGCCAAAAGCAGACACTATTTGGTAACATAAGTTAGTGTCTGTGGCCAAAGTGTAGTGTGTGTTAGAATATAAAAATCTAATACGTAGTAGTCACATTGGGTGCCATTTTGTGTGACTAAATCATATGCCACTATATGGTCACTTGAATAATGATTTTGGTGACCAAATAATATTCTAGTATATGGTCACATGAAGTAATTTATTATGTGGCTAAATCAAGAACTCGAGTTTGTCACACAAGATTTTAGTGTAGCCAAAAGCAGACACTATATGGTCACATTAGTTAGTATGTGTGGCCAAAGTGTAATGTGTGTTAGAATGTAAAAATCTAATACGTAGTAGTCACATTGCGTGCCATTTTGTGTGACTAAATCATATGCCACTATATGGTCACTTGAATAATGATTTGGATGAACAAATCATATTCCAGTATATGGTCACATGAAGTAATTTGTTATGTGACTAAATCATGAACTCGAGTTTGTCACACATGATTTTAGTGTAGCCAAAAGCAGACACTATATGGTCACATAAGTTAGTATGTGTGGCTAAAGTGTATTGTGTGTTAGAATGTAAAAATCTAATAAGTAGCAGTCACATTGAGTGCCCTTTTGTGTGACTAAATCATATGCCACTATATGGTAACTTGAATAATGATTTGGATGACCAAATCATATTCGAGTATATGGTCACATGAAGTAATTGTATGTGTGGGAAAATCATATTCTAGTATATGGTCACATGAAGTAATTTGTTATGTGGCTAAATCATGAACTCGAGTTTGTCACACAAGATTTTAATGTAGCCAAAAGCAGACACTATATGGTAACATAAGTTAGTGTCTGTGGCCAAAGTGTAGTGTGTGTTAGAATATAAAAATCTAATACGTAGTAGTCACATTGAGTGCCATTTTGTGTGACTAAATCATATGCCACTATATGGTCACTTGAATAATGATTTTGGTTACCAAATAATATTCCAGTATATGGTCACATGAAGTAATTGTATGTGTGACTAAATCCTATTCCAGTATATGGTCACATGAAGTAATTTGTTATGTGGCTAAATCAAGAACTCGAGTTTGTCACACAAGATTTTAATGTAGCCAAAAGCAGACACTATATGGTCACATTAGTTAGTATGTGTGGCTAAAGTGTATTGTGTGTTAGAATGTAAAAATCTAATACGTAGTAGTCACATTGCGTGCCATTTTGTGTGACTAAATCATATGCCACTATATGGTCACTTGTATAATGATTTGGATGACCAAATCATATTCGAGTATATGGTCACATGAAGTAATTGTATGTGTGGGAAAATCATATTCTAGTATATGGTCACATGAAGTAATTTGTTATGTGGCTAAATCATGAACTCGAGTTTGTCACACAAGATATTAATGTAGCCAAAAGCAGACACTATATGGTAACATAAGTTAGTGTCTGTGGCCAAAGTGTAGTGTGTGTTAGAATATAAAAATCTAATACGTAGTAGTCACATTGGGTGCAATTTTGTGTGACTAAAGGATATGCCACTATATGGTCACTTGAATAATGATTTTGGTGACCAAATAATATTCCAGTATATGGTCACATGAAGTAATTGTATGTGTGACTAAATCATATTCCAGTATATGGTCACATTAAGTAATTTGTTATGTGGCTAAATCAAGAACTCGAGTTTGTCACACAAGATTTTAATGTAGCCAAAAGCAGACACTATATGGTCACATTAGTTAGTATGTGTGGCTAAAGTGTATTGTGTGTTAGAATGTAAAAATCTAATACGTAGTAGTCACATTGCGTGCCATTTTGTGTGACTAAATCATATGCCACTATATGGTCACTTGTATAATGATTTGGATGACCAAATCATATTCGAGTAATCACATATGTGTGGGAAAATCATATTCTAGTATATGGTCACATGAAGTAATTTGTTATGTGGCTAAATCATGAACTCGAGTTTGTCACACAAGATTTTAATGTAGCCAAAAGCAGACACTATATGGTAACATAAGTTAGTGTCTGTGGCCAAAGTGTAGTGTGTGTTAGAATATAAAAATCTAATACGTAGTAGTCACATTGAGTGCCATTTTGTGTGACTAAATCATATGCCACTATATGGTCACTTGAATAATATTTTGGGTAACCAAATCATATTCCATTATATGGTCACATGAAGTAATTGTATGTGTGAGACAATCATATTCCAGTATATGGTCACATGAAGTAATTTGTTATGTGGCTAAATCAAGAACTCGAGTTTGTCACACAAGATTTTAATGTAGCCAAAAGCAGACACTATATGGTCACATTAGTTAGTATGTGTGGCTAAAGTGTATTGTGTGTTAGAATGTAAAAATCTAATACGTAGTAGTCACATTGCGTGCCATTTTGTGTGACTAAATCATATGCCACTATATGGTCACTTGTATAATGATTTGGATGACCAAATCATATTCGAGTATATGGTCACATGAAGTAATTGTATGTGTGAGAAAACCATATTCCAGTATATGGTCACATGAAGTAATTTGTTATGTGGCTAAATCATGAACTCGAGTTTTTTCACACAAGATTTTTATGTAGCCAAAAGCAGACACTATTTGGTAACATAAGTTAGTGTCTGTGGCCAAAGTGTAGTGTGTGTTAGAATATAAAAATCTAATACGTAGTAGTCACATTGAGTGCCATTTTGTGTGACTAAATCATATGCCACTATAGGGTCACTTGAATAATGATTTTGGTGACCAAATAATATTCTAGTATATGGTCACATGAAGTAATTTATTATGTGGCTAAATCAAGAACTCGAGTTTGTCACACAAGATTTTAGTGTAGCCAAAAGCAGACACTATATGGTCACATTAGTTAGTATGTGTGGCCAAAGTGTAATGTGTGTTAGAATGTAAAAATCTAATACGTAGTAGTCACATTGCGTGCCATTTTGTGTGACTAAATCATATGCCACTATATGGTCACCTGAATAATGATTTGGATGAACAAATCATATTCCAGTATATGGTCACATGAAGTAATTTGTTATGTGGCTAAATCATGAACTCGAGTTTGTCACACAAGATTTTAATGTAGCCAAAAGCAGACACTATATGGTAACATAAGTTAGTGTCTGTGGCCAAAGTGTAGTGTGTGTTAGAATATAAAAATCTAATACGTAGTAGTCACATTGAGTGCCATTTTGTGTGACTAAATCATATGCCACTATATGGTCACTTGTATAATGATTTGGATGACCAAATCATATTCGAGTATATGGTCACATGAAGTAATTGTATGTGTGGGAAAATCATATTCTAGTATATGGTCACATGAAGTAATTTGTTATGTGGCTAAATCATGAACTCGAGTTTGTCACACAAGATTTTAATGTAGCCAAAAGCAGACACTATATGGTAACATAAGTTAGTGTCTGTGGCCAAAGTGTATTGTGTGTTAGAATATAAAAATCTAATACGTAGTAGTCACATTGAGTGCCATTTTGTGTGACTAAATCATATGCCACTATATGGTCACTTGAATAATGATTTTGGTGACCAAATAATATTCCAGTATATGGTCACATGAAGTAATTGTATGTGTGACTAAATCATATTCCAGTATATGGTCAAATGAAGTAATTTGTTATGTGGCTAAATCAAGAACTCGAGTTTGTCACACAAGATTTTAATGTAGCCAAAAGCAGACACTATATGGTCACATTAGTTAGTATGTGTGGCTAAAGTGTATTGTGTGTTAGAATGTAAAAATCTAATACGTAGTAGTCACATTGCGTGCCATTTTGTGTGACTAAATCATATGCCACTATATGGTCACCTGAATAATGATTTGGATGACCAAATCGTATTCCAGTATATGGTCACATGAAGTAATTTGTTATGTGACTAAATCATGAACTCGAGTATTGTAGCCAAAAGCAGACACTATATTGTAACATAAGTCAGTTTGTGTGGCGAAAGTGTAGTGTGTGTTAGAATGTAAAAATATAATACGTAGTAGTCACATTGAGTGCCATTTTGTGTGACTAAATCATATGCCACTATATGGTCTCTTGAATAATGTTTTGGGTGACCAAATCATATTCCATTATATGGTCACATGAAGTAATTGTACGTGTGACTAAATCATATTCCAGTATATGGTCACATGAAGTAATTTGTTATGTGACTAAATCATGAACTCGAGTTTGTCACACATGATTTTAGTGTAGCCAAAAGCAGACACTATATGGTCACATAAGTTAGTATGTGTGGCTAAAGTGTATTGTGTGTTAGAATGTAAAAATCTAATACGTAGCAGTCACATTGAGTGCCATTTTGTGTGACTAAATCATATGCCACTATATGGTCACTTGAATAATGATTTGGATGACCAAATCATATTCGAGTATATGGTCACATGAAGTAATTGTATGTGTGGGAAAATCATATTCTAGTATATGGTCACATGAAGTAATTTGTTATGTGGCTAAATCATGAACTCGAGTTTGTCACACAAGATTTTAATGTAGCAAAAAGCAGACACTAAATGGTAACATAAGTTAGTGTCTGTGGCCAAAGTGTAGTGTGTGTTAGAATATAAAAATCTAATACGTAGTAGTCACATTGGGTGCCATTTTGTGTGACTAAATGATATGCCACTATATGGTCACTTGAATAATGATTTTGGTGACCAAATAATATTCCAGTATATGGTCACATGAAGTAATTGTATGTGTGACTAAATCATATTCCAGTATATGGTCACATGAAGTAATTTGTTATGTGGCTAAATCAAGAACTCGAGTTTGTCACACAAGATTTTAATGTAGCCAAAAGCAGACACTATATGGTCACATTAGTTAGTATGTGTGGCTAAAGTGTATTGTGTGTTAGAATGTAAAAATCTAATACGTAGTAGTCACATTGCGTGCCATTTTGTGTGACTAAATCATATGCCACTATATGGTCACTTGAATAATGATTTGGATGACCAAATCATATTCGAGTATATGGTCACATGAAGTAATTGTATGTGTGGGAAAATCATATTCTAGTATATGGTCACATGAAGTAATTTGTTATGTGGCTAAATCATGAACTCGAGTTTGTCACACAAGATTTTAATGTAGCCAAAAGCAGACACTATATGGTAACATAAGTTAGTGTCTGTGGCCAAAGTGTAGTGTGTGTTAGAATATAAAAATCTAATACGTAGTAGTCACATTGAGTGCCATTTTGTGTGACTAAATCATATGCCACTATATGGTCACTTGAATAATGATTTTGGTGACCAAATAATATTCCAGTATATGGTCACATGAAGTAATTGTATGTGTGACTAAATCATATTCCAGTATATGGTCACATTAAGTAATTTGTTATGTGGCTAAATCAAGAACTCGAGTTTGTCACACAAGATTTTAATGTAGCCAAAAGCAGACTCTATATGGTCACTTTAGTTAGTATGTGTGGCTAAAGTGTATTGTGTGTTAGAATGTAAAAATCTAATACGTAGTAGTCACATTGCGTGCCATTTTGTGTGACTAAATCATATGCCACTATATGGTCACTTGTATAATGATTTGGATGACCAAATCATATTCGAGTATATGGTCACATGAAGTAATTGTATGTGTGAGAAAACCATATTCCAGTATATGGTCACATGAAGTAATTTGTTATGTGGCTAAATCATGAACTCGAGTTTTTTCACACAAGATTTTTATGTAGCCAAAAGTAGACACTATTTGGTAACATAAGTTAGTGTCTGTGGCCAAAGTGTAGTGTGTGTTAGAATATAAAAATCTAATACGTAGTAGTCACATTGAGTGCCATTTTGTGTGACTAAATCATATGCCACTATATGGTCACCTGAATAATGATTTGGATGACCAAATCGTATTCCAGTATATGGTCACATGAAGTAATTTGTTATGTGACTAAATCATGAACTCGAGTTTGTCACACAAGATTTTATTGTAGCCAAAAGAAGACACTATATGGTAACATAAGTTAGTGTGTGTGGCGAAAGTGTAGTGTGTGTTAGAATATAAAAATCTAATACGTAGTAGTCACATTGAGTGCCATTTTGTGTGACTAAATCATATGCCACTATATGGTCACTTGAATAATGTTTTGGGTGACCAAATCATATTCCATTATATTGTCACATGAAGTAATTGTATGTGTGACTAAATCATATTCCAGTATATGGTTACATGAAGTAATTTGTTATGTGACTAAATCATGAACTCGAGTTTGTCACACATGATTTTAGTGTAGCCAGACGCAGACACTATATGGTCACATAAGTTAGTATGTGTGGCTAAAGTGTATTGTGTGTTAGAATGTAAAAACCTAATACGGAGCAGTCACATTGAGAGCCATTTTGTGTGACTAAATCATATGCCACTATATGGTCACTAGAATAATGATTTGGATGACCAAATCATATTCGAGTATATGGTCACATGAAGTAATTGTATGTGTGAGAAAATCTTATTCCAGTATATGGTGACATGAAGTAAATTGTTATGTGGCTAAATCATGAACTCGAGTTTGTCACACAAGATTTTAATGTAGCCAAAAGCAGACACTATATGGTAACATAAGTTAGTGTCTGTGGCCAAAGTGTAGTGTGTGTTAGAATTTAAAAATCTAATACGTAGTAGTCACATTGAGTGCCATTTTGTGTGACTAAATCATATGCCACTATATGGTCACTTGAATAATGATTTTGGTGACCAAATAATATTCCAGTATATGGTCACATGAAGTAATTGTATGTGTGACTAAATCATATTCCAGTATATGGTCATATGAAGTAATTTGTTATGTGGCTAAATCAAGAACTCGAGTTTGTCACACAAGATTTTAGTGTAGCCAAAAGCAGACACTATATGGTCACATTAGTTAGTATGTGTGGCTAAAGTGTATTGTGTGTTAGAATGTAAAAATCTAATACGTAGTAGTCACATTGCGTGCCATTTTGTGTGACTAAATCATATGCCACTATATTGTCACCTGAATAATGATTTGGATTACCAAATCATATTCCAGTATATGGTCACATGAAGTAATTTGTTATGTGACTAAAACATGAACTCGAGTTTGTCACACAAGATTTGATTGTAGCCAAAAGCAGACACTATATGTAACATAAGTTAGTGTGTGTGGCCAAAGTGTAGTGTGTGTTAGAATGTAAAAATCTAATACGTAGTAGTCACCTTGAGTGCCATTTTGTGTGACTAAATCATATGCCACTATATGGTCACTTGAATAATATTTTGGGCAACCAAATCATATTCCAATATATGGTCAAATGAAGTAATTGTATGTGTTACTAAATCATATTCCAGTATATGATCACATGAAGTAATTTGTTATGTGACTAAATCATGAACTCGAGTTTGTCACACATGATTTTAGTGTAGCCAAAAGCAGACACTATATGGTCACATAAGTTAGTATGTGTGGTTAAAGTGTATTGTGTGTTAGAATGTAAAAATCTAATACGTAGTAGTCACATTGAGTGCCATTTTGTGTGACTAAATCATATGCCACTATATGGTCACTGGAATAATGATTTGGATGACCAAATCATATTCCATTATATGGTCACATGAAGTAATTGTATGTGTGACTAAATCATATTCCAGTATATGGTCACATGAAGTAATTTGTTATGTGGCAAAATCATGAACTCGAGTTTGTCACACAAGATTTAAGTGTAGCCAAAAGCAGACACTATATGGTCACATAAGTTAGTATGTGTGGCTAAAGTGTAGAGTGTGTTAGAATGTAAAAATCTAATACGTAGTAGTCACATTGAGTGCTATTTTGTGTGACTAAATCATATGCCTCTATACGGTAACTTGAATAATGATTTGGGTGACCAGATCATATTCCAGTATATGGTCACATGAAGTAATTTGTTATGTGACTAAATCATGAACTCGAGTTTGTCACACAAGATTTTAGTGTAGCCAAAAGCAGACACTATATAGTCACATAAGTTAGTATGTGTGGCTAAAGTGTATTGTGTGTTAGAATGTAAAAATCTAATACGTAGTAGTCACATTGAGTGCCATTTTGTGTGACTAAATCATATGCCACTATATGGTCACTTGAATAATGATTTGGGTGACCAGGTCATATTCCAGTATATGGTCACATGAAGTAATTTGTTATGTGACTAAATCATGAACTCGAGTTTGTCACACAAGATTTTATTGTAGCCAAAAGCAGACACTATATGGTAACATAAGTTAGTGTGTGTGGCCAAAGTGTAGTGTGTGTTAGAATGTAAAAATCTAATACGTAGTAGTCAAATTGAGTGCCATTTTGTGTGACTAAATCATAAGCCACTATATGGTCACTTGAATAATGTTTTGGGTAACCAAATCATATTCCATTATATGGTCAGATGAAGTAATTGTATGTGTGACTAAAACATATTCCAGTATATGGTCACATGAAGTAATTTGTTATGTCACTAAATCATGAACTCGAGTTTGTCACACATGATTTTAGTGTAGCCAAAAGCAGACACTATATGGTCACATTATGTTAGTATGTGTGGCTAAAGTGTAATCTGTGTTAGAATGTAAAAATCTAATACGTAGTAGTCACATTGCGTGCCATTTTGTGTGACTAAATCATATGCCACTATATGGTCACCTGAATTATGATTTGGATGACCAAATCATATTCCAGTATATGGTCACATGAAGTAATTTGTTATGTGACTAAATCATGAACTCGAGTTTGTCACACAAGATTTTATTGTACCCAAAAGCAGACACTATATGGTAACATAAGTTAGTGTGTGTGGCCAAAGTGTAGTGTGTGTTAGAATGTAAAAATCTAATACGTAGTAGTCACATTGAGTGCCATTTTGTGTGACTAAATCATATGCCACTATATGGTCACTTGAATAATGTTTTGGGTAACCAAATCAAATTCCATTATATGGTCACATGAAGTAATTGTATGTGTGACTAAATCATATTCCAGTATATGGTCACATGAAGTAATTTGTTATGTGACTAAATCATGAAATCGAGTTTGTCACACATGATTTTAAGTGTAGCCAAAAGCAGACACTATATGGTCACATTAGTTAGTATGTGTGGCTAAAGTGTAATCTGTGTTAGAATGTAAAAATCTAATACGTAGTAGTCACATTGCGTGCCATTTTGTGTGACTAAATCATATGCCACTATATGGTCACCTGAATAATGATTTGGATGACCAAATCATATTCCAGTATATGGTCACATGAAGTAATTTGTTATGTGACTAAATCATGAACTCGAGTTTGTCACACAAGATTTTATTGTAGCCAAAAGTAGACACTATATGGTAACATAAGTTAGTGTGTGTGGCCAAAGTGCAGTGTGTGTTAGAATGTAAAAATCTAATACGTAGTAGTCACATTGAGTGTCATTTTGTGTGACTAAATCATATGCCACCATATGGTCACTTGAATAATGTTTTCGGTAACCAAATCATATTCCATTATATGGTCACATGAAGTAATTGTATGTGTGACTACATCATATTCCAGTATATGGTCACATGAAGTAATTTGTTATGTGACTAAATCATGAACTCGAGTTTGTCACACATGATTTTAGTGTAGCCAAAAGCAGACACTATATGGTCACATATGTTAGTATGTGTGGCTAAAGTGTATTGTGTGTTAGAATGTAAAAATCTAATACGTAGTAGTCACATTGAGTGCCATTTTGTGTGACTAAATCATATGCCACTATATGGTCACTTGAATAATGATTTGGGTGACCAGATCATATTCCAGTATATGGTCACATGAAGTAATTTGTTATGTGACTAAATCATGAACTAGAGTTTGTCACACAAGATTTTATTTGTAGCCAAAAGCAGCACAATTGGTAACATAAGTTAGTGTGTGTGGCCAAAGTGTAGGTGTGTCTAGAATGTAAAAATCTAATACGTAGTTAGTCCAAATGATAGGTGCCATTTGTGTGGACTAATCATTATGCACTATATGGTCACTTGAATAAGTGTTTTTGTGGTAACAAAATCCAATTTCCCATTGATATGGTCACATTGAAGTATTGTATGTGTGACTAAAATCATATTCCCAGTATATGGTCACTATTGAAAGTAATTTTGTTATGTGGACTAAATCATGAACTCGATGTTTGCACACAGATTTTATTGTAAGCCAAAAGTAGACACTATTGGTACATAAGTTAGTTGTGTGGCCAAAGTGCAGTGTGTGTTAGGAAGTAAAAATCTAATACGTAGTAGTCACATTGAGTGTCATTTTGTGTGACTTTAAATTCATATGCCACCTATGGTCACTTGATCAATGTTTTGGTAACCAAATCTGATTCCATTTATGGTCACATGAAAGTAATTGTATGTATTGTCGACTACAATCATATTCCAGTATATGGTCACATGAAGTTAATTTGTTTTATGTGACAAATCATGAACTCGAGTTTGTCACTGATTTTAGTGTAGGCCAAAACAGACACTATATGGTCACAATGTTAGTATGTTGTTGGCTAAAAGTGTATGGTGTTTAGAATGTAAAAAAATCTTAATACGTAGTATCACATTGAGTGCCATTTTGTGTGAAACTAAATCATTATGCCACTATATGGTCACTTGAATACATGACTTTGGAGGTGACCAGATCATATTCCGTATAATGGTCACATGAAGTTAATTTGTTATGTGGACTAAATCATGAACTAGAGTTTTGTCACCAACCAAGATTTTATTGTGCCAAAAGCAGGACACCTATATGAGTAACATAAGTTAGTGTGTGTGGCCAAAAAAGTGTAGTGTGTGTTAGAATGTAAAAAATCTAAATACGTAGTAGTCACATTGAGTGCCATTTTGTGTGACTAAATCATATGCCACTATATGGTCACTTGAATAATGTTTTGGGTGACCAAATCATATTCCATTATATGGTCACATGAAGTAATTGTATGTGTGACAAAATCATATTCGAGTATATGGTCACATGAAGTAATTTGTTATGAGCCTAAATCATGAACTCGAGTTTCTCACACATGATTTTAGTGTAGCCAAAAGCAGACACTATCATGGTCACATTAGTTAGTATGTTGCTGGCTGAAGTGTAATCCTGTGTAGAATGTAAAAACTAATACGTAGTTTAGCTCACATTGAGTGCCTTTTGTGCTGACTAAATCATTATGCCACTATATGGCTCACTGAATAATGATTGGGATGACAAATCATATTCCATTATATGGTCACATGAAGTAATTGTATGTGTGACTAAATCATATTCCAGTATATGGTCACATGAAGTAATTTGTTATGTGGCAAAATCATGAACTCGAGTTTGTCACACAAGATTTAAGTGTAGCCAAAAGCAGACACTATATGGTCACATAAGTTAGTATGTGTGGCTAAAGTGTAGAGTGTGTTAGAATGTAAAAATATAATACGTAGTAGTCACATTGAGTGCCATTTTTTGTGACTAAATCATATGCCACTTCATGGTCTCTTGAATAATGATTTGGGTGACCAGATCAGATTCCAGTATATGGTAACATGAAGTAATTGTAGGTGTGACTAAATCATATTCCAGTATATGGTCACAAGAAGTAATTTGTTATGTGACTAAATCATTAACTCAACTTTGTCACACAAGATTTTAGTGTAGCCAAATGCAGACACTATATGGTAACATAAGTTAGTGTCTGTGGCCAAAGTGTAGTGTGTGTTAGAATCTAAAAATCTAATACGTTGTAGTCACATTGAGTGCCATTTTGTGTGACTAAATCATATGCCACTATATGGTCACTTGAATAATGATTTTGGTGACCAAATCATATTCCAGTATATGGTCACATGAAGTAATTGTATGTGTGACTAAATCATATTCAAGTATATGGTCACATGAAGTAATTTGTTATGTGGCTAAATCATGAACTCGAGTTTGTCACACATGATTTTAGTGTAGCCAAAAGCAGACACTATATGGTCACATTAGTTAGTATGTGTGGCTGAAGTGTAATCTGTGTTAGAATGTAAAAATCTAATACGTAGTAGTCACATTGAGTGCCATTTTGTGTGACTAAATCATATGCCACTATATGGTCACTTGAATAATGATTTGGATGACCAAATCATATTCCATTATATGGTCACATGAAGTAATTGTATGTGTGACTAAATCATATTCCAGTATATGGTCACATGAAGTAATTTGTTATGTGGCAAAATCATGAACTCGAGTTTGTCACACAAGATTTAAGTGTAGCCAAAAGCAGACACTATATGGTCACATAAGTTAGTATGTGTGGCTAAAGTGTAGAGTGTGTTAGAATGTAAAAATATAATACGTAGTAGTCACATTGAGTGCCATTTTTTGTGACTAAATCATATGCCACTTCATGGTCTCTTGAATAATGATTTGGGTGACCAGATCAGATTCCAGTATATGGTAACATGAAGTAATTGTAGGTGTGACAAAATCATATTCCAGTATATGGTCACAAGAAGTAATTTGTTATGTGACTAAATCATTAACTCAACTTTGTCACACAAGATTTTAGTGTAGCCAAATGCAGACACTATATGGTAACATAAGTTAGTGTCTGTGGCCAAAGTGTAGTGTGTGTTAGAATGTAAAAATCTAATACGTAGTAGTCATATTGAGTGCCATTTTGTGTGACTAAATCATATGCCACTATATGGTCACTTGAATAGTGATTTGGATGACCAAATCATATTCGAGTATATGGTCACATGAAGTAATTGTGTGTGTAAGAAAATCATATTCCAGTATATGGTCACATGAAGTAATTTGTTATGTGGCTAAATCATGAACTCGAGTTTGTCACACAAGGTTTTAATGTAGCCAAAAGCAGACACTATATGGTAACATAAGTTAGTGTCGGTGGCCAAAGTGTAGTGTGTGTTAGAATATAAAAATCTAATACGTAGTAGTCACATTGAGTGCCATTTTGTGTGACTAAATCATATTCCACTATATGGTCACTTGAATAATGATTTTTGTGACCAAATAATATTCTAGTACATGGTCACATTAAGTAATTTGTTATGTGGCTAAATCAAGAACTCGAGTTTGTCACACAAGATTTTAGTGTAGCCAAAAGTAGACACTATATGTTCACATTAGTTAGTATGTGTGGCTAAAGTGTAATCTGTGTTAGAATGTAAAAATCTAATACGTAGTAGTCACATTGCGTGCCATTTTGTGTGACTAAATCATATGCCACTATATGGTCACCTGAATAATGATTTGGATGACCAAATCATATTCCAGTATATGGTCACATGAAGTAATTTGTTATGTGACTAAATCATGAACTCGAGTTTATCACACAAGATTTTATTGTAGCCAAAAGCAGACACTATATGGTAACATAAGTTAGTGTGTGTGGCCAAAGTGTAGTGTGTGTTAGAATGTAAAAATCTAATACGCAGTAGTCACATTGAGTGCCATTTTTTGTGACTAAATCATATGCCACTATATGGTCACTTGAATAATGTTTTGGGTAACCAAATCATATTCCATTATATGGTCACATGAAGTAATTGTATGTGTGACTAAATCATATTCCAGTATATGGTCACATGAAGTAATTTGTTATGTGACTAAATCATGAACTCGAGTTTGTCACACATGATTTTAGTGTAGCCAAAAGTAGACACTATATGGTCACATATGTTGGTATGTGTGGCTAAAGTGTATTGTGTGTTAGAATGTAAAAATCTAACACGTAGTAGTCACATTGAGTGTTATTTTGTGTGACTAAATCATATGCCTCTATATGGTCACTTGAATAATGATTTGGGTGACCAGATCATATTCCAATATATGGTCACATGAAGTAATTTGTTATGTGACTAAATCATGAACTCGAGTTTGTCACACAAGATTTTAGTGTAGCCAAAAGCAGACCCTATATGGTCACATAAGTTAGTATGTGTGGCTAAAGTGTATTGTGTGTTAGAATGTAAAAATCTAATACGTAGTAGTTACATTGAGTGCCATTTTGGGTGACTAAATCATATGCCACTATATGGTCACTTGAATAATGATTTGGGTGACCAGATCATATTCCAGTATATGGTCACATGTAGTAATTTGTTATGTGACTAAATCATGAACTCGAGTTTGTCACACAAGATTTTATTGTAGCCTAAAGCAGACACTATATGGTAACATAAGTTAGTGTGTGTGGCCAAAGTGTAGTGTGTGTTAGAATGTAAAAATCTAATACGCAGTAGTCACATTGAGTGCCATTTTGTGTGACTAAATCATATGCCACTATATGGTCACTTGAATAATGTTTTGGGTAACCAAATCAAATTCCATTATATGGCCACATGAAGTAATTGTATGTGTGACTATATCATATTCCAGTATATGGTCACATGAAGTAATTTGTTATGTGACTAAATCATGAACTCGAGTTTGTCACACATGATTTTAAGTGTAGCCAAAAGCAGACACTATATGGTCACATTAGTTGGTATGTGTGGCTAAAGTGTAATCTGTGTTAGAATGTAAAAATCTAATACGTAGTAGTCACATTGCGTGCCATTTTGTGTGACTAAATCATATGCCACTATATGGTCACCTGAATAATGATTTGGATGACCAAATCATATTCCAGTATATGGTCACATGAAGTAATTTGTTATGTGACTAAATCATGAACTCGAGTTTGTCACACAAGATTTTATTGTAGCCAAAAGCAGACACTATATGGTAACATAAGTTAGTGTGTGTGGCCAAAGTGTAGTGTGTGTTAGAATGTAAAAATCTAATACGTAGTAGTCACATTGAGTGCCATTTTGTGTGACTAAATCATATGCCACTATATGGTCACTTGAATAATGTTTTGGGTAACCAAATCATATTACATTATATGGTCACATGATGTAATTGTATGTGTGACTAAATCATATTCTAGTATATGGTCACATGAAGTAATTTGTTATGTGACTAAATCATGAACTCGAGTTTGTCACACATGATTTTAGTGTAGCCAAAAGCAGACACTATATGGTCACATATGTTAGTATGTGTGGCTAAAGTGTATTGTGTGTTAGAATGTAAAAATCTAATACGTAGTAGTCACATTGAGTGCTATTTTGTGTGAGTAAATCATATGCCTCTATACGGTCACTTGAATAATGATATGGGTGACCAGATCATATTCCAGTATATGGTCACATGAAGTAATTTGTTATGTGACTACATCATGAACTCGAGTTTGTCACACAAGATTTTAGTGTAGCCAAAAGCAGACACTATATGGTCACATAAGTTAGTATGTGTGGCTAAAGTGTATTGTGTGTTAGAATGTAAAAATCTAATACGTAGTAGTCACATTGAGTGCCATTTTGAGTGACTAAATCATATGCCACTATATGGTCACTTGAATAATGATTTGGGTGACCAGATCATATTCCAGTACATGGTCACATGAAGTAATTTGTTATGTGACTAAATCATGAACTCGAGTTTGTCACACAAGTTTTATTGTAGCCAAAGGCAGACACTATATGGTAACATAAGTTAGTGTGTGTGGCCAAAGTGTAGTGTGTGTTAGAATGTAAAAATCTAATACGTAGTAGTCAAATTGAGTGCCATTTTGTGTTACTAAATCATATGCCACTATATGGTCACTTGAATAATGTTTTGGGTAACCAAATCATATTCCATTATATGGTCACATGAAGTAATTGTATGTGTGACTAAAACATATTCCAGTATATGGTCACATGAAGTAATTTGTTATGTGACTAAATCATGAACTCGAGTTTGTCACACATGATTTTAGTGTAGCCAAAAGCAGACACTATATGGTCACATTAGTTAGTATGTGTGGCTAAAGTGTAATCTGTGTTAGAATGTAAAAATCTAATACGTAGTAGTCACATTGCGTGCCATTTTATGTGACTAAATCATATGCCACTATATGGTCACCTGAATAATGATTTGGATGACCAAATCATATTCTAGTATATGGTCCCATGAAGTAATTTGTTATGTGACTAAATCATGAACTCGAGTTTGTCACACAAGATTTTATTGTAGCCAAAAGCAGACACTATATGGTAACATAAGTTAGTGTGTGTGGCCAAAGTGTAGTGTGTGTTAAAATGTAAAAATCTAATACGTAGTAGTCACATTGAGTGCCATTTTGTGTGACTAAATCATATGCCACTATATGGTCACTTGAATAATGTTTTGGGTAACCAAATCAAATTCCATTATATGGTCACATGAAGTAATTGTATGTGTGACTAAATCATATTCCAGTATATGGTCACATGAAGTAATTTGTTATGTGACTAAATCATGAACTCGAGTTTGTCACACATGATTTTAAGTGTAGCCAAAAGCAGACACTATATGGTCACATTAGTTAGTATGTGTGGCTAAAGTGTAATCTGTGTTAGAATGTAAAAATCTAATACGTAGTAGTCACATTGCGTGCCATTTTGTGTGACTAAATCATATGCCACTATATGGTCACCTGAATAATGATTTGGATGACCAAATCATATTCCAGTATATGGTCACATGAAGTAATTTGTTATGTGACTAAATCATTAACTCGAGTTTGTCACACAAGATTTTATTGTAGCCAAAAGCAGACACTATATGGTAACATAAGTTAGTGTGTGTGGCCAAAGTGTAGTGTGTGTTAGAATGTAAAAATCTAATACGTAGTAGTCACATTGAGTGCCATTTTGTGTGACTAAATCATATGCCACTATATGGTCACTTGAATAATGTTTTCGGTAACCAAATCATATTCCATTATATGGTAACATGAAGTAATTGTATGTGTGACTACATCATATTCAAGTATATGGTCACATGAAGTAATTTGTTATGTGACTAAATCATGAACTCGAGTTTGTCACACATGATTTTAGGATAGCCAAAAGCAGACACTATATGGTCACATATGTTAGTATGTGTGGCTAAAGTGAATTGTGTGTTAGAATGTAAAAATCTAATACGTAGTAGCCACATTGAGTGCTATTTTGTGTGACTAAATCATATGCCTCTATATGGTCACTTGAATAATGATTTAGGTGACCAGATCATATTCCAGTATATGGTCACATGAAGTAATTTGTTACGTGACTAAATCATGAACTCGAGTTTGTCACACAAGATTTTAGTGTAGCCAAAAGCAGACACTATATGGTCACATAAGTTAGTATGTGTGGCTAAAGTGTATTGTGTGTTAGAGTGTTAAAATCTAATACGTAGTAGTCACATTGAGTGCCATTTTGTGTGACTAAATCATATGCCACTATATGGTCACATGAATAATGATTTGGGTGACCAGATCATATTCCAGTATATGGTCACATGAAGTAATTTGTTATGTGACTAAATCATGAACTCGAGTTTGTCACACAAGATTTTATTGTAGCCAAAAGCAGACACTATATGGTAACATAAGTTAGTGTGTGTGGCCAAAGTGTAGTGTGTGTTAGCATGTAAAATTCTAATACGTAGTAGTCAAATTTAGTGCCATTTTGTGTGACTAAATCATATGCCACTATATGGTCACTTGAATAATGTTTTGGATAACTAAATCATATTCCATTATATGGTCACATGAAGTAATTGTATGTGTGACTAAAACATATTCCAGTATATGGTCACATGAAGTAATTTGTTATGTGACTAAATCATGAACTCGAGTTTGTCACACATGATTTTAGTGTAGCCAAAAGCAGACACTATATGGTCACATTAGTTAGTATGTGTGGCTAAAGTGTAATCTGTGTTAGAATATAAAAATCTAATACGTAGTAGTCATATTGCGTGCCATTTTGTGTGACTAAATCATATGCCACTATATGGTCACCTGAATAATGATTTGGATGACAAAATCATATTCCAGTATATGGTCACATGAAGTAATTTGCTATGTGACTAAATCTTGAACTCGAGTTTGTCACACAAGATTTTATTGTAGCCAAAAGCAGACACTATATGGTAACATAAGTTAGTGTGTGTGGCCAAAGTGTAGTGTGTGTTTGAATGTAAAAATCTAATACGTAGTAGTCACATTGAGTGCCATTTTGTGTGACTAAATCATATGCCACTATATGGTCACCTGAATAATGATTTGGATGACCAAATCATATTCTAGTATATGGTCCCATGAAGTAATTTGTTATGTGACTAAATCATGAACTCGAGTTTGTCACACAAGATTTTATTGTAGCCAAAAGCAGACACTATATGGTAACATAAGTTAGTGTGTGTGGCCAAAGTGTAGTGTGTGTTAAAATGTAAAAATCTAATACGTAGTAGTCACATTGAGTGCCATTTTGTGTGACTAAATCATATGCCACTATATGGTCACTTGAATAATGTTTTGGGTAACCAAATCAATATTCCATTATATGGTCACATGAAGTAATTGTATGTGTGACTAAATCATATTCCAGTATATGGTCACATGAAGTAATTTGTTATGTGACTAAATCATGAACTCGAGTTTGTCACACATGATTTTAAGTGTAGCCAAAAGCAGACACTATATGGTCACATTAGTTAGTATGTGTGGCTAAAGTGTAATCTGTGTTAGAATGTAAAAATCTAATACGTAGTAGTCACATTGCGTGCCATTTTGTGTGACTAAATCATATGCCACTATATGGTCACCTGAATAATGATTTGGATGACCAAATCATATTCCAGTATATGGTCACATGAAGTAATTTGTTATGTGACTAAATCATGAACTCGAGTTTGTCACACAAGATTTTATTGTAGCCAAAAGCAGACACTATATGGTAACATAAGTTAGTGTGTGTGGCCAAAGTGTAGTGTGTGTTAGAATGTAAAAATCTAATACGTAGTAGTCACATTGAGTGCCATTTTGTGTGACTAAATCATATGCCACTATATGGTCACTTGAATAATGTTTTGGGTAACCAAATCATATTCCATTATATGGTCACATGAAGTAATTGTATGTGTGACTAAATCATATTCCAGTATATGGTCACATGAAGTAATTTGTTATGTGACTAAATCATGAACTCGAGTTTGTCACACATGATTTTAGTGTAGCCAAAAGCAGACACTATATGGTCACATAAGTTAGTATGTGTGGCTAAAGTGTATTGTGTGTTAGAATGTAAAAATCTAATACGTAGTAGTCACATTGCGTGCCATTTTGTGTGACTAAATCATATGCCACTATATGGTCACCTGAATAATGATTTGGATGACCAAATCATATTCCAGTATATGGTCACATGAAGTAATTTGTATGTGTGACTAAATCATTAACTCGAGTTTGTCACACAAGATTTTATTGTAGCCAAAAGCAGACACTATATGGTAACATAAGTTAGTGTGTGTGGCCAAAAGTGTAGTGTGTGTTAGAATGTAAAAAATCTAATACGTAGTAGTCACATTGAGTGCCATTTTGTGTGACTAAATCATATGCCACTATATGGTCACTTGAATAATGTTTGGGTAACAAATCAAAATTCCATTATATGGTCACATGAAGTAATTGTATGTGTGACTAAATCATATTCCAGTATATGGTCACATGAAGTAATTTGTTATGTGACTAAATCATGAACTCGAGTTTGTCACACATGATTTTAAGTGTAGCCAAAAGCAGACACTATATGGTCACATATGTTAGTATGTGTGGCTAAAGTGAATTGTGTGTTAGAATGTAAAAATCTAATACGTAGTAGCCACATTGAGTGTTATTTTGTGTGACTAAATCATATGCCTCTATATGGTCACTTGAATAATGATTTAGGTGACCAGATCATATTCCAGTATATGGTCACATGAAGTAATTTGTTACGTGACTAAATCATGAACTCGAGTTTGTCACACAAGATTTTAGTGTATGGTAACATAAGTTAGTGTGTGTGGCCAATGTGTAGTGTGTGTTAGAATGTAAAAATCTAATACGTAGTAGTCACATTGAGTGCCATTTTGTGTGACTAAATCATATGCCACTATATGGTCACTTGAATAATGTTTTCGGTAACCAAATCATATTCCATTATATGGTAACATGAAGTAATTGTATGTGTGACTACATCATATTCAAGTATATGGTCACATGAAGTAATTTGTTATGTGACTAAATCATGAACTCGAGTTTGTCACACATGATTTTAGGATAGCCAAAAGCAGACACTATATGGTCACATATGTTAGTATGTGTGGCTAAAGTGAATTGTGTGTTAGAATGTAAAAATCTAATACGTAGTAGCCACATTGAGTGCTATTTTGTGTGACTAAATCATATGCCTCTATATGGTCACTTGAATAATGATTTAGGTGACCAGATCATATTCCAGTATATGGTCACATGAAGTAATTTGTTATGTGGCTAAATCAAGAACTCGAGTTTGTCACAAAAGATTTTAATGTAGCCAAAAGCAGACACTATATGGTCACATTAGTTAGTATGTGTGGCTAAAGTGTATTGTGTGTTAGAATGTAAAAATCTAATACGTAGTAGTCACATTGCGTGCCATTTTGTGTGACTAAATCATATGCCACTATATGGTCACCTGAATAATGATTTGGATGACCAAATCGTATTCCAGTATTTGGTCACATGAAGTAATTTGTTATGTGACTAAATCATGAACTCGAGTATTGTAGCCAAAAGCAGACACTATATTGTAACATAAGTCAGTTTGTGTGGCGAAAGTGTAGTGTGTGTTAGAATGTAAAAATATAATAAGTAGTAGTCACATTGAGTGCCATTTTGTGTGACTAAATCATATGCCACTATATGGTCACTTGAATAATGTTTTGGGTGACCAAATCATATTCCATTATATGGTCAAATGAAATGTTATTGTCAGGTGATGAACTAAAACTAAATCATATTCCAGTATATGGTTACATGAAGTAATTTGTTATGTGACTAAATCATGAACTCGAGTTTGTCACACATGATTTTTGTGTAGCCAAAAGCAGACACTATATGGTCACATATGTTAGTAAGTGTGGCTAAAGTGTATTGTGTGTTAGAATGTAAAAATCTAATACGTAGTAGTCACATTGAGTGCTATTTTGTGTGAATAAATCATATGCCTCTATATGGTCACTTGAATAATGATTTGGGTGACCAGATCATATTCCAGTATATGGTCAAATGAAGTAATTTGTTATGTGACTAAATCATGAACTCGAGTTTGTCACACATGATTTTAGTAGAGTGTGTTAGAATGTAAAAATCCAATACGGAGCAGTCACATTGAGTGCCATTTTGTGTGACTAAATCATATGCCACTATATGGTCACTTGAATAATGATTTGGATGACCAAATCATATTCGAGTATATGGTCACATGAAGTAATTTTATGTGTGAGAAAATCTTATTACAGTATATGGTCACATGAAGTAAATTGTTATGTGGCTAAATCATGAACTCGAGTTTGTCACACAAGATTTTAATGTAGCCAAAAGCAGACACTATATGGTAACATAAGTTAGTGTCTGTGGCCAAAGTGTAGTGTGTGTTAGAATATAAAAATCTAATACGTAGTAGTCACATTGAGTGCCATTTTGTGTGACTAAATCATATGCCACTATATGGTCACTTGAATAATGATTTTGGTGACCAAATAATATTCCAGTATATGGTCACATGAAGTAATTGTATGTGTGACTAAATCATATTCCAGTATATGGTCACATGAAGTAATTTGTTATGTGGCTAAATCAAGAACTCGAGTTTGTCACACAAGATTTTAGTGTAGCCAAAAGCAGACACTATATGGTCACATTAGTTAGTATGTGTGGCTAAAATGTATTGTGTGTTAGAATGTAAAAATCTAATACGTAGTAGTCACATTGCATGCCATTTTGTGTGACTAAATCATATGCCACTATATGGTCACCTGAATAATGATTTGGATTACCAAATCATATTCCAGTATATGGTCACATGAAGTAATTTGTTATGTGACTAAAACATGAACTCGAGTTTGTCACACAAGATTTGATTGTAGCCAAAAGCAGACACTATATGGTAACATAAGTTAGTGTGTGTGGCCAAAGTGTAGTGTGTGTTAGAATGTAAAAATCTAATACGTAGTAGTCACATTGAGTGCCATTTTGTGTGACTAAATCATATGCCACTATATGGTCACTTGAATAATATTTTGGGCAACCATATCATATTCCATTATATGGTCAAATGAAGTAATTGTATGTGTGACTAAATCATATTCCAGTATATGGTCACATGAAGTAATTTGTTATGTGACTAAATCATGAACTCGAGTTTGTCACACAAGATTTTATTGTAGCCAAAAGCAGACACTATATGGTAACATAAGTTAGTGTGTGTGTGGCCAAAGTGTAGTGTGTGTTAGAATGTAAAAATCTAATACGTAGTAGTCAAATTGAGTGCCATTTTGTGTGACTAAATCATATGCCACTATATGGTCACTTGAATAATGTTTTGGGTAACCAAATCATATTCCCTTATATGGTCACATGAAGTAATTGTATGTGTGACTAAAACATATTCCAGTATATGGTCACATGAAGTAATTTGTTATGTGACTAAATCATGAACTCGAGTTTGTCACACATGATTTTAGTGTAGCCAAAAGCAGACACTATATGGTCACATTAGTTAGTATGTGTGGCTAAAGTGTAATCTGTGTTAAAATGTAAAAATCTAATACGTAGTAGTCATATTGCGTGCCATTTTGTGTGACTAAATCATATGCCACTATATGGTCACCTGAATAATGATTGGACATGAATAATGATTTGGGTGACCAGATCATATTCCAGTATATGGTCACATGAAGTAATTTGTTATGTGACTAAATCATGAACTCGAGTTTGTCACACAAGATTTTATTGTAGCCAAAAGCAGACACTATATGGTAACATAAGTTAGTGTGTGTGGCCAAAGTGTAGTGTGTGTTAGCATGTAAAATTCTAATACGTAGTAGTCAAATTTAGTGCCATTTTGTGTGACTAAATCATATGCCACTACATGGTCACTTGAATAATGTTTTGGATAACTAAATCATATTCCATTATATGGTCACATGAAGTAATTGTATGTGTGACTAAAACATATTCCAGTATATGGTCACATGAAGTAATTTGTTATGTGACTAAATCATGAACTCGAGTTTGTCACACATGATTTTAGTGTAGCCAAAAGCAGACACTATATGGTCACATTAGTTAGTATGTGTGGCTAAAGTGTAATCTGTGTTAGAATATAAAAATCTAATACGTAGTAGTCATATTGCGTGCCATTTTGTGTGACTAAATCATATGCCACTATATGGTCACCTGAATAATGATTTGGATGACAAAATCATATTCCAGTATATGGTCACATGAAGTAATTTGCTATGTGACTAAATCATGAACTCGAGTTTGTCACACAAGATTTTATTGTAGCCAAAAGCAGACACTATATGGTAACATAAGTTAGTGTGTGTGGCCAAAGTGTAGTGTGTGTTTGAATGTAAAAATCTAATACGTAGTAGTCACATTGAGTGCCATTTTGTGTGACTAAATCATATGCCACTATATGGTCACCTGAATAATGATTTGGATGACCAAATCATATTCTAGTATATGGTCCCATGAAGTAATTTGTTATGTGACTAAATCATGAACTCGAGTTTGTCACACAAGATTTTATTGTAGCCAAAAGCAGACACTATATGGTAACATAAGTTAGTGTGTGTGGCCAAAGTGTAGTGTGTGTTAAAATGTAAAAATCTAATACGTAGTAGTCACATTGAGTGCCATTTTGTGTGACTAAATCATATGCCACTATATGGTCACTTGAATAATGTTTTGGGTAACCAAATCAAATTCCATTATATGGTCACATGAAGTAATTGTATGTGTGACTAAATCATATTCCAGTATATGGTCACATGAAGTAATTTGTTATGTGACTAAATCATGAACTCGAGTTTGTCACACATGATTTTAAGTGTAGCCAAAAGCAGACACTATATGGTCACATTAGTTAGTATGTGTGGCTAAAGTGTAATCTGTGTTAGAATGTAAAAATCTAATACGTAGTAGTCACATTGCGTGCCATTTTGTGTGACTAAATCATATGCCACTATATGGTCACCTGAATAATGATTTGGATGACCAAATCATATTCCAGTATATGGTCACATGAAGTAATTTGTTATGTGACTAAATCATTAACTCGAGTTTGTCACACAAGATTTTATTGTAGCCAAAAGCAGACACTATATGGTAACATAAGTTAGTGTGTGTGGCCAAAGTGTAGTGTGTGTTAGAATGTAAAAATCTCATACGTAGTAGTCACATTGAGTGCCATTTTGTGTGCCTAAATCATATGCCACTATATGGTCACTTGAATAATGTTTTCGGTAACCAAATCATATTCCATTATATGGTAACATGAAGTAATTGTATGTGTGACTACATCATATTCAAGTATATGGTCACATGAAGTAATTTGTTATGTGACTAAATCATGAACTCGAGTTTGTCACACATGTATTTAGGGTAGCCAAAAGCAGACACTATATGGTCACATATGTTAGTATGTGTGGCTAAAGTGTATTGTGTGTTAGAATGTAAAAATCTAATACGTAGTAGCCACATTGAGTGCTATTTTGTGTGACTAAATCATATGCCTCTATATGGTCACTTGAATAATGATTTGGGTGACCAGATCATATTCCAGTATATGGTCACATGAAGTAATTTGTTACGTGACTAAATCATGAACTCGAGTTTGTCACACAAGATTTTAGTGTAGCCAAAAGCAGACACTATATGGTCACATAAGTTAGTATGTGTGGCTAAAGTGTATTGTGTGTTAGAGTGTTAAAATCTAATACGTAGTAGTCACATTGAGTGCCATTTTGTGTGACTAAATCATATGCCACTATATGGTCACTTGAATAATGATTTGGGTGACCAGATCATATTCCAGTATATGGTCACATGAAGTAATTTGTTATGTGACTAAATCATGAACTCGAGTTTGTCACACAAGATTTTATTGTAGCCAAAAGCAGACACTATATGGTAACATAAGTTAGTGTGTGTGGCCAAAGTGTAGTGTGTGTTAGCATGTAAAATTCTAATACGTAGTAGTCAAATTTAGTGCCATTTTGTGTGACTAAATCATATGCCACTATATGGTCACTTGAATAATGTTTTGGATAACCAAATCATATTCCATTATATGGTCACATGAAGTAATTGTATGTGTGACTAATACATATTCCAGTATATGGTCACATGAAGTAATTTGTTATGTGACTAAATCATGAACTCGAGTTTGTCACACATGATTTTAGTGTAGCCAAAAGCAGACACTATATGGTCACATTAGTTAGTATGTGTGGCTAAAGTGTAATCTGTGTTAGAATGTAAAAATCTAATACGTAGTAGTCATATTGCGTGCCATTTTGTGTGACTAAATCATATGCCACTATATGGTCACCTGAATAATGATTTGGATGACAAAATCATATTCCAGTATATGGTCACATGAAGTAATTTGTTATGTGACTAAATCATGAACTCGAGTTTGTCACACAAGATTTTATTGTAGCCAAAAGCAGACACTATATGGTAACATAAGTTAGTGTGTGTGGCCAAAGTGTAGTGTGTGTTAGAATGTAAAAATCTAATACGTAGTAGTCAAATTGAGTGCCATTTTGTGTGACTAAATCATATGCCACTATATGGTCACTTGAATAATGTTTTGGGTAACCAAATCATATTCCATTATATGGTCACATGAAGTAATTGTATGTGTGACTAAAACATATTCCAGTATATGGTCACATGAAGTAATTTGTTATGTGACTAAATCATGAACTCGAGTTTGTCACACATGTATTTAGGGTAGCCAAAAGCAGACACTATATGGTCACATATGTTAGTATGTGTGGCTAAAGTGTATTGTGTGTTAGAATGTAAAAATCTAATACGTAGTAGCCACATTGAGTGCTATTTTGTGTGACTAAATCATATGCCTCTATATGGTCACTTGAATAATGATTTGGGTGACCATATCATATTCCAGTATATGGTCACATGAAGTAATTTGTTATGTGACTAAATCATGAACTCGAGTTTGTCACACAAGATTTTAGTGTAGCCAAAAGCAGACACTATATGGTCACATAAGTTAGTATGTGTGGCTAAAGTGTATTGTGTGTTAGAGTGTTAAAATCTAATACGTAGTAGTCACATTGAGTGCCATTTTGTGTGACTAAATCATATGCCACTATATGGTCACATGAATAATGATTTGGGTGACCAGATCATATTCCAGTATATGGTCACATGAAGTAATTTGTTATGTGACTAAATCATGAACTCGAGTTTGTCACACAAGATTTTATTGTAGCCAAAAGCAGACACTATATGGTAACATAAGTTCGTGTTTGTGGCCAAAGTGTAGTGTGTGTTAGAATGTAAAAATCTAATACGTAGTAGTCGCATTGAGTGCCATTTTGTGTGACTAAATCATATGCCACTATATGGTCACTTGAATAATGTTTTGGGTGACCAAATCATATTCCATTATATGGTCACATGAAGTAATTGTATGTGTGACTAAATCATATTCCAGTATATGGTCACATGAAGTAATTTGTTATGTGACTAAATCATGAACTCGAGTTTGTCACACATGATTTTAGTGTAGCCAAAAGCAGACACTATATGGTCACATTAGTTAGTATGTGTGGCTAAAGTGTAATCTGTGTTAGAATGTAAAAATCTAATACGTAGTAGTCACATTGCGTGCCATTTTGTGTGACTAAATCATATGCCACTATATGGTCACCTGAATAATGATTTGGATGACCAAATCATATTCCAGTATATGGTCACATGAAGTAATTTGTTATGTGACTAAATCATGAACTCGAGTTTGTCACACAAGATTTTATTGTAGCCAAAAGCAGACACTATATGGTAACATAAGTTAGTGTGTGTGGCCAAAGTGTAGTGTGTGTTAGAATGTAAAAATCTAATACGTAGTAGTCACATTGAGTGCCATTTTGTGTGACTAAATCATATGCCACTATATGGTCACTTGAATAATGTTTTGGGTAACCAAATCATATTCCATTATATGGTCAAATGATGTAATTGTATGTGTGACTAAATCATATTCCAGTATATGGTTACATGAAGTAATTTGTTATGTGACTAAATCATGAACTCGAGTTTGTCACACATGATTTTTGTGTAGCCAAAAGCAGACACTATATGGTCACATATGTTAGTAAGTGTGGCTAAAGTGTATTGTGTGTTAGAATGTAAAAATCTAATACGTAGTAGTCACATTGAGTGCTATTTTGTGTGAATAAATCATATGCCTCTATATGGTCACTTGAATAATGATTTGGGTGACCAGATCATATTCCAGTATATGGTCAAATGAAGTAATTTGTTATGTGACTAAATCATGAACTCGAGTTTGTCACACATGATTTTAGTAGAGTGTGTTAGAATGTAAAAATCCAATACGGAGCAGTCACATTGAGTGCCATTTTGTGTGACTAAATCATATGCCACTATATGGTCACTTGAATAATGATTTGGATGACCAAATCATATTCGAGTATATGGTCACATGAAGTAATTTTATGTGTGAGAAAATCTTATTACAGTATATGGTCACATGAAGTAAATTGTTATGTGGCTAAATCATGAACTCGAGTTTGTCACACAAGATTTTAATGTAGCCAAAAGCAGACACTATATGGTAACATAAGTTAGTGTCTGTGGCCAAAGTGTAGTGTGTGTTAGAATATAAAAATCTAATACGTAGTAGTCACATTGAGTGCCATTTTGTGTGACTAAATCATATGCCACTATATGGTCACTTGAACAATGATTTTGGTGACCAAATAATATTCCAGTATATGGTCACATGAAGTAATTGTATGTGTGACTAAATCATATTCCAGTATATGGTCACATGAAGTAATTTGTTATGTGGCTAAATCAAGAACTCGAGTTTGTCACACAAGATTTTAGTGTAGCCAAAAGCAGACACTATATGGTCACATTAGTTAGTATGTGTGGCTAAAATGTATTGTGTGTTAGAATGTAAAAATCTAATACGTAGTAGTCACATTGCATGCCATTTTGTGTGACTAAATCATATGCCACTATATGGTCACCTGAATAATGATTTGGATTACCAAATCATATTCCAGTATATGGTCACATGAAGTAATTTGTTATGTGACTAAAACATGAACTCGAGTTTGTCACACAAGATTTGATTGTAGCCAAAAGCAGACACTATATGTAACATAAGTTAGTGTGTGTGGCCAAAGTGTAGTGTGTGTTAGAATGTAAAAATCTAATACGTAGTAGTCACCTTGAGTGCCATTTTGTGTGACTAAATCATATGCCACTATATGGTCACTTGAATAATATTTTGGGCAACCAAATCATATTCCAATATATGGTCAAATGAAGTAATTGTATGTGTTACTAAATCATATTCCAGTATATGATCACATGAAGTAATTTGTTATGTGACTAAATCATGAACTCGAGTTTGTCACACATGATTTTAGTGTAGCCAAAAGCAGACACTATATGGTCACATAAGTTAGTATGTGTGGCTAAAGTGTATTGTGTGTTAGAATGTAAAAATCTAACACGTAGTAGTCACATTTAGTGCCATTTTGTGTGACTAAATCATATGCCACTACATGGTCTCTTGAATAATGATTTAGGTGACCAGATAAGATTCCAGTATATGGTCACATGAAGTAATTGTAGGTGTGACTAAATCATATTCCAGTATATGGTCACAAGAAGTAATTTGTTATGTGACTAAATCATTAACTCAACTTTGCCACACAAGATTTTAGTGTAGCCAAATGCAGACACTATATGGTAACATAAGTTAGTGTCTGTGGCCAAAGAGTTGTGTCTGTTAGAATGTAAAAATCTAATACGTAGTAGTCAGATTGAGTGCCATTTTGTGTGACTAAATCATATGCCACTATATGGTCACTTGAATAATGATTTTGGTGACCAAATCATATTCCAGTATATGGTCACATGAAGTAATTTGTTATGTGACTAAATCATGAACTCGAGTTTGTCACACAAGATTTTATTATAGCCAAAAGCAGACACTATATGGTAACATAAGTTAGTGTGTGTGGCCAAAGTGTAGTGTGTGTTAGAATGTAAAAATCTTATACGTAGTAGTCACATTGGGTGCCATTTTGTGTGACTAAATCATATGCCACTATATGGTCACTTGAATAATATTTTGGGTAACCAAATCATATTCCATTATATGGTCAAATGAAGTAATTGTATGTGTGACTAAATCATATTCCAGTATATGGTCACATGAAGTAATTTGTTATGTGACTAAATCATGAACTCGAGTTTGTCACATATGATTTTAGTGTTGCCAAAAGCAGACACTATATGGTAACATAAGTTAGTGTCTGTGGCCAAAGTGTAGTGTGTCCTAGAATGTAAAAATCTAATACGTAGTAGTCACATTGAGTGCCATTTTGTGTGACTAAATCATATGCCACTGTATGGTCACTTGAATAATATTTTGGGTAACCAAATCATATTCCATTATATGGTCAAATGAAGTAATTGTATGTGTGACTAAATCATTTTCCAGTATATGGTCATATGAAGTAATTTGTTATGTGACTAAATCATGAACTCGAGTTTGTCACACATGATTTTAGTGTAGCCAAAAGCAGACACTATATGGTCACATAAGTTAGTATGTGTGGCTAAAGTGTATTGTGTGTTAGAATGTAAAAATCTAACACGTAGTAGTCACATTTAGTGCCATTTTGTGTGACTAAATCATATGCCACTACATGGTCTCTTGAATAATGATTTAGGTGACCAGATAAGATTCCAGTATATGGTCACATGAAGTAATTGTAGGTGTGACTAAATCATATTCCAGTATATGGTCACAAGAAGTAATTTGTTATGTGACTAAATCATTAACTCAACTTTGCCACACAAGATTTTAGTGTAGCCAAATGCAGACACTATATGGTAACATAAGTTAGTGTCTGTGGCCAAAGAGTTGTGTGTGTTAGAATGTAAAAATCTAATACGTAGTAGTCAGATTGAGTGCCATTTTGTGTGACTAAATCATATGCCACTATATGGTCACTTGAATAATGATTTTGGTGACCAAATCATATTCCAGTATATGGTCACATGAAGTAATTTGTTATGTGACTAAATCATGAACTCGAGTTTGTCACACAAGATTTTATTGTAGCCAAAAGCTGACACTATATGGTAACATAAGTTAGTGTGTGTGGCCAAAGTGTAGTGTGTGTTAGAATGTAAAAATCTTATACGTAGTAGTCACATTGGGTGCCATTTTGTGTGACTAAATCATATGCCACTATATGGTCACTTGAATAATATTTTGGGTAACCAAATCATATTCCATTATATGGTCAAATGAAGTAATTGTATGTGTGACTAAATCATATTCCAGTATATGGTCACATGAAGTAATTTGTTATGTGACTAAATCATGAACTCGAGTTTGTCACATATGATTTTAGTGTTGCCAAAAGCAGACACTATTTGGTAACATAAGTTAGTGTCTGTGGCCAAAGTGTAGTGTGTCCTAGAATGTAAAAATCTAATACGTAGTAGTCACATTGAGTGCCATTTTGTGTGACTAAATCATATGCCACTATATGGTCACCTGAATAATGATTTGGATTACCAAATCATATTCCAGTATATGCTCACATGAAGTAATTTGTTATGTGACTAAATCATCAACTCGAGTTTGTCACACAAGATTTTATTGTAGCCAAAAGCAGACACTATATGGTAACATAAGTTAGTGTGTGTGGCCAAAGTGTAGTGTGTGTTAGAATGTAAAAATCTAATACGTAGTAGTCACATTGAGTGCCATTTTGTGTGACTAAATCATATGCCACTGTATGGTCACTTGAATAATATTTTGGGTAACCAAATCATATTCCATTATATGGTCAAATGAAGTAATTGTATGTGTGACTAAATCATATTCCAGTATATGGTCACATGAAGTAATATGTTATGTGACTAAATCATGAACTCGAGTTTGTCACACATGATTTTAGTGTAGCCAAAAGCAGACACTATATGGTAACATAAGTTAGTGTCTGTGGCCAAAGTGTAGTGTGTGTTAGAATGTAAAAATCTAATACGTAGTAGTCACATTGAGTGCCATTTTGTGTGACTAAATCATATGCCACTATATGGTCACCTGAATGATGATTTGGATTACCAAATCATATTCCAGTATATGGTCACATGAAGTAATTTGTTATGTGACTAAATCATGAACTCGAGTTTGTCACACAAGATTTTATTGTAGCCAAAAGCAGACACTATATGGTAACATAAGTTAGTGTGTGTGGCCAAAGTGTAGTGTGTGTTAGAATGTAAAAATCTAATACGTAGTAGTCACATTGAGTGCCATTCTGTGTGACTAAATCATATGCCACTACATGGTCTCTTGAATAATGATTTAGGTGACCAGATCAGATTCCAGTATATGGTCACATGAAGTAATTGTAGGTGTGACTAAATCATATTCCAGTATATGGTCACAAGAAGTAATTTGTTATGTGACTAAATCATTAACTCAACTTTGTCACACAAGATTTTTGTGTAGCCAAATGCAGACACTATATGGTAACATAAGTTAGTGTCTGTGGCCAAAGAGTATTGTGTGTTAGAATGTAAAAATCTAATACGTAGTAGTCACATTGAGTCCTATTTTGTGTGACTAAATCATATGCCACTATATGGTCACCTGAATAATGATTTGGATTACCAAATCATATTCCAGTATATGCTCACATGAAGTAATTTGTTATGTGACTAAATCATCAACTCGAGTTTGTCACACAAGATTTTATTGTAGCCAAAAGCAGACACTATATGGTAACATAAGTTAGTGTGTGTGGCCAAAGTGTAGTGTGTGTTAGAATGTAAAAATCTAATACGTAGTAGTCACATTGAGTGCCATTTTGTGTGACTAAATCATATGCCACTGTATGGTCACTTGAATAATATTTTGGGTAACCAAATCATATTCCATTATATGGTCAAATGAAGTAATTGTATGTGTGACTAAATCATATTCCAGTATATGGTCACATGAAGTAATTTGTTATGTGACTAAATCATGAACTCGAGTTTGTCACACATGATTTTAGTGTAGCCAAAAGCAGACACTATATGGTAACATAAGTTAGTGTCTGTGGCCAAAGTGTAGTGTGTGTTAGAATGTAAAAATCTAATACGTAGTAGTCACATTGAGTGCCATTTTGTGTGACTAAATCATATGCCACTATATGGTCACCTGAATAATGATTTGGATTACCAAATCATATTCCAGTATATGGTCACATGAAGTAATTTGTTATGTGACTAAATCATGAACTCGAGTTTGTCACACAAGATTTTATTGTAGCCAAAAGCAGACACTATATGGTAACATAAGTTAGTGTGTGTGGCCAAAGTGTAGTGTGTGTTAGAATGTAAAAATCTAATACGTAGTAGTCACATTGAGTGCCATTTTGTGTGACTAAATCATATGCCACTACATGGTCTCTTGAATAATGATTTAGGTGACCAGATCAGATTCCAGTATATGGTCACATGAAGTAATTGTAGGTGTGACTAAATCATATTCCAGTATATGGTCACAAGAAGTAATTTGTTATGTGACTAAATCATTAACTCAACTTTGTCACACAAGATTTTTGTGTAGCCAAATGCAGACACTATATGGTAACATAAGTTAGTGTCTGTGGCCAAAGAGTAGTGTGTGTTAGAATGTAAAAATCTAATACGTAGTAGTCACATTGAGTCCTATTTTGTGTGACTAAATCATATGCCACTATATGGTCACTTGAATAATGATTTTGGTGACCAAATCATATTCCAGTATATGGTCACATGAAGTAATTTGTTATGTGACTAAATCATGAACTCGAGTTTGTCACACAAGATTTTATTGTAGCCAAAAGCAGACACTATATGGTAACATAAGTTAGTGTGTGTGGCCAAAGTGTAGTGTGTGTTAGAATGTAAAAATCTAATACGTAGTAGTCACATTGAGTGCCATTTTGTGTGACTAAATCATATGCCACTATATGGTCACCTGAATAATGATTTGGATTACCAAATCATATTCCAGTATATGCTCACATGAAGTAATTTGTTATGTGACTAAATCATCAACTCGAGTTTGTCACACAAGATTTAAGTGTAGCCAAAAGCAGACACTATATGGTAACATAAGTTAGTATGTGTGGCTAAAGTGTAGAGTGTGTTAGAATGTAATAATCTAATACGTAGTAGTCACATTGAGTGCCATTTTGTGTGACTAAATCATATGCCACTACATGGTCTCTTGAATAATGATTTAGGTGACCAGATAAGATTCCAGTATATGGTCACATGAAGTAATTGTAGGTGTGACTAAATCATATTCCAGTATATGGTCACAAGAAGTAATTTGTTATGTGACTAAATCATTAACTCAACTTTGCCACACAAGATTTTAGTGTAGCCAAATGCAGACACTATATGGTAACATAAGTTAGTGTCTGTGGCCAAAGAGTTGTGTGTGTTAGATTGTAAAAATCTAATACGTAGTAGTCACATTGAGTGCCATTTTGTGTGACTAAATCATATGCCACTATATGGTCACTTGAATAATGATTTTGGTGACCAAATCATATTCCAGTATATGGTCACATGAAGTAATTTGTTATGTGACTAAATCATGAACTCGAGTTTGTCACACAAGATTTTATTATAGCCAAAAGCAGACACAATATGGTAACATAAGTTAGTGTGTGTGGCCAAAGTGTAGTGTGTGTTAGAATGTAAAAATCTTATACGTAGTAGTCACATTGGGTGCCATTTTGTGTGACTAAATCATATGCCACTATATGGTCACTTGAATAATATTTTGGGTAACCAAATCATATTCCATTATATGGTCAAATGAAGTAATTGTATGTGTGACTAAATCATATTCCAGTATATGGTCACATGAAGTAATTTGTTATGTGACTAAATCATGAACTCGAGTTTGTCACATATGATTTTAGTGTTGCCAAAAGCAGACACTATATGGTAACATAAGTTAGTGTCTGTGGCCAAAGTGTAGTGTGTGCTAGAATGTAAAAATCTAATACGTAGTAGTCACATTGAGTGCCATTTTGTGTGACTAAATCATATGCCATTATATGGTCACCTGAATAATGATTTGGATTACCAAATCATATTCCAGTATATGCTCACATGAAGTAATTTGTTATTTGACTAAATCATGAACTCGAGTTTGTCACACAAGATTTTATTGTAGCCAAAAGCAGACACTATATGGTAACATAAGTTAGTGTGTGTGGCCAAAGTGTAGTGTGTGTTAGAATGTAAAAATCTAATACGTAGTAGTCACATTGGGTGCCATTTTCTGTGACTAAATCATATGCCAGTATATGGTCACTTGAATAATATTTTGGGTAACCAAATCATATTCCATTATATGGTCAAATGAAGTAATTGTATGTGTGATTAAATCATATTCCAGTATATGGTCACATGAAGTAATTTGTTATGTGACTAAATCATGAACCTGAGTTTGTCACACATGATTTTAGTGTTGCCAAAAGCAGACACTATATGGTAACATAAGTTAGTGTCTGTGGCCAAAGTGTAGTGTGTGTTAGAATGTAAAAATCTAATACGTAGTAGTCACATTGAGTGCCATTTTGTGTGACTAAATCATATGCCACTATATGGTCACCTGAATAATGATTTGGATTACCAAATCATATTCCAGTATATGCTCACATGAAGTAATTTGTTATGTGACTAAATCATCAACTCGAGTTTGTCACACAAGATTTTATTGTAGCCAAAAGCAGACACTATATGGTAACATAAGTTAGTGTGTGTGGCCAAAGTGTAGTGTGTGTTAGAATGTAAAAATCTAATACGTAGTAGTCACATTGAGTGCCATTTTGTGTGACTAAATCATATGCCACTGTATGGTCACTTGAATAATATTTTGGGTAACCAAATCATATTCCATTATATGGTCAAATGAAGTAATTGTATGTGTGACTAAATCATATTCCAGTATATGGTCACATGAAGTAATTTGTTATGTGACTAAATCATGAACTCGAGTTTGTCACACATGATTTTAGTGTAGCCAAAAGCAGACACTATATGGTAACATAAGTTAGTGTCTGGCCAAAGTGTAGTGTGTGTTAGAATGTAAAAATCTAATACGTAGTAGTCACATTGAGTGCCATTTTGTGTGACTAAAATCATATGCCACTATATGGTCACCTGAATAATGATTTGGATTACCAAATCATATTCCAGTATATGGTCACATGAAGTAATTTGTTATGTGACTAAATCATGAACTCGAGTTTGTCACACAAGATTTTATTGTAGCCAAAAGCAGACACTATATGGTAACATAAGTTAGTGTGTGTGGCCAAAGTGTAGTGTGTGTTAGAATGTAAAAATCTAATACGTAGTAGTCACATTGAGTGCCATTTTGTGTGACTAAATCATATGCCACTACATGGTCTCTTGAATAATGATTTAGGTGACCAGATCAGATTCCAGTATATGGTCACATGAAGTAATTGTAGGTGTGACTAAATCATATTCCAGTATATGGTCACAAGAAGTAATTTGTTATGTGACTAAATCATTAACTCAACTTTGTCACACAAGATTTTTGTGTAGCCAAATGCAGACACTATATGGTAACATAAGTTAGTGTCTGTGGCCAAAGAGTAGTGTGTGTTAGAATGTAAAAATCTAATACGTAGTAGTCACATTGAGTCCCATTTTGTGTGACTAAATCATATGCCACTATATGGTCACTTGAATAATGATTTTGGTGACCAAATCATATTCCAGTATATGGTCACATGAAGTAATTTGTTATGTGACTAAATCATGAACTCGAGTTTGTCACACAAGATTTTATTGTAGCCAAAAGCAGACACTATATGGTAACATAAGTTAGTGTGTGTGGCCAAAGTGTAGTGTGTGTTAGAATGTAAAAATCTAATACGTAGTAGTCACATTGGGTGCCATTTTGTGTGACTAAATCATATGCCACTATATGGTCACTAGAATAATATTTTGTGTAACCAAATCATATTCCATTATATGGTCAAATGAAGTAATTGTATGTGTGACTAAATCATATTCCAGTATATGGTCACATGAAGTAATTTGTTATGTGACTATATCATGAACTCGAGTTTGTCACACATGATTTTAGTGTAGCCAAAAGCAGACACTATATGGTAACATAAGTTAGTGTCTGTGGCCAAAGTGTAGTGTGTGTTAGAATGTAAAAATCTAATACGTAGCAGTCACATTGAGTGCCATTTTGTGTGACTAAATCATATGCCACTATATGGTCACCTGAATAATGATTTGGATTACCAAATCATATTCCAGTATATGCACACATGAAGTAATTTGTTATGTGACTAAATCATGAACTCGAGTTTGTCACACAAGATTTTATTGTAGCCAAAAGCAGACACTATATGGTAACATAAGTTAGTGTGTGTGGCCAAAGTGTAGTGTGTGTTAGAATGTAAAAATCTAATACGTAGTAGTCACATTGAGTGCCATTTTGTGTGGCTAAATCATATGCCACTGTATGGTCACTTGAATAATATTTTGGGTAACCAAATCATATTCCATTATATGGTCAAATGAAGTAATTGTATGTGTGACTAAATCATATTCCAGTATATGGTCACATGAAGTAATTTTTTATGTGACTAAATCATGAACTCGAGTTTGTCACATGTTGGGAAATAGTTTAAGTACATTCAAGCTGTTAGTTTAGACTTCTCAGACTGTTAGTAGATTTTAGATGTAAATACAAAGTTCATGCTGCTAGTTGAAGAAACTCAAGCTGCCAGAGCAAAACAACTCAAGCTGCTCAGTTCATGCTGTCAAGAGATTCAAGCTACTCAACAGTTTCATAAACAGAAAGTGCTGATTTTCAGGAAAGATATCTACACGAAGATTCCAGCATATCTACTATCAGAGAAGTCATAGTTCGTCAAGGAAACATATCAAGAAAGCAATATAAATACAGAGAATAGGTCATTCTATTGTATAGGAGTTTTCTGCATATTTTGAGTCTGTAATTGCTTTATTGATTAAGTTTTCTTAAGCCTCTAAGGTTGTAAAACCCTAAGAACAGTCTGTGTTCTTCGTCTAATCAAACAGATTAGAGGTGATTGTAATCATTGAATTCAGCAATACAAACAGTCTTGATTACTTCTTATGTTTTATGCTTCATTGGTTCTGAAAGTTTTTGTCAAAATAATTAAGTGTTATTCCGCAAACTTCTTAATTAAACTTTGATTCAAAGCAAGATTATTGATTTATACTCTGATAAATTTCAAATCAGTTAATCTTGGTTATTCAGTTTTAGATCCTGACAAGTGGTATCAAAGCCAGGTTTGTCAAACCAGGTTGTTCAAATCAGGTTTTTCAAACCAGGTTACTCTTTGTTTTTCAAAGTCAAAAAACTTTCTTTTAAATTTTTAATCTTTTACAATGGAATTTGAAAATAGCAGCAGTGGATCTGGGCAAGGACTCAAAGTGCCTATGCTCAAGCCCACTGAGTTTGAGATGTGGAAACTCAGGATTCAACAGCATATTCAATTCATTGATTATGCCATATGGGAAGCTGTTGAATTTCCTCCTGTAGTTGATCCAGAACTTGATGATGAGGGAAAACCAGTCAAAACTCCTCCAAAAACTGAACTTGAAAGGAAGGCTAGAATGAATGAAGTAAAAGCACTTACACTATTACAAATAGCCATTTCTAATGCTTATCAACATCAGTTCAAAAAGTTTTATACTGCTCACTCTCTTTGGAATGCCTTAGAGAAGAGGTTTGCTGGTAATGCCAGTACCAAGAGAAATCAAAAGGACCTCTTGAAACAGCAGTATGAAAACATTTCTGGTGGCAAGAATGAAAACCTCACTCAAATCTTTGACAGGTTCAACAAGCTGATAAGTGAACTGGAAAGTGCAAAGGTCAATCTGGATCAAGATGAAGTCAACAGAAAGTTTCTCAGATCTCTTGGAGAAGAATGGACAGTCTATGCTCCACAATGGAGAACAAAAGACACTCTTGATGAGATAGAAATGGATGATCTGGATAACAGTTTAAGAGTGTTTGAGACTGAGATTGATGCTAAAAAGAAATCCTTTTCTTATAATCACAACACTGCTCTTCTGTCTTCTGAAAAATTTAATAACTGTGATTCTTTTTCAAGTGGTGATGGCAATTCTGCTGAAACTCACTATGAGGCTTTTGTTGCCAATGATGGATTATTTGCTCTAAATGTTGAAGACTTAGAACAAATTCATCCAGATGATCTTGAAGAGATGGATTTAAAGTGGCAACATGCAATGCTGACCATGAGGGCCAAAAGATTTCTGAAAAGAACTGGTAGGGCCAACTTTCAAGCCAAGACAGAAGGCAAACCATCTTTTGATAAATCAAAAGTGGAATGCTATAAATGCCATAAGCTTGGTCACTTTGCCAGAGAATGTAGATCTCAAGGTCAACAGCCATCAAGGACTCCACAGCCCATCCAAGCATCATCATCCACAACACTTGTCTCTCAAGAAGACAATGTGTTTGACTGGAGTGATCAGACAGAGGAAGAATTTCAAAATCAAGCACTTATGGCAGAAACATCAAATGTCTCCTCCACTGAACTACATCTGAGGTAAATTCTAAACTCTGCTCTCAATCATGCAAAAATATGGTTAAAAAGTACAGAGATCATAATGAGAGCATGTGCAAAACTCTAGCTAAGATGGAAGAAAGGAGATATGAATACATGCAGGCCATAGAAGATCTGGAAAAACAGATATATGATTATAAGGACAATGAGATTCAAATGGGGTATGATAGAACCTATCATGAGTGGGAGAAAAAGGAGCTAAATAAGAAAATAGAATCTCTAAATAAAAAGGTAGAAGAGACTGAACAAAAGGTGTTTGAGGCTAATAAGAAGCTAGAATCTGTTAACATAGATCTAGGAAACTTCAAGTTAGCAAATCAAAAGCTAGAACACCTAATGGAAGTTCAATTCAAAGATAGAGTGAAATCTCAGGTCAATCCCAAATAAGGTATAGGATATAGGGCCACTCCTCCTCCATATAATAACAAGTACATACACCCAATGAGTGAGGTTGCTGATAGACTTGTCAATGAACCACTAGATGAGTCTATGACTATTGTAGATCCTATTCTTGATAACAGTCCTAAATTAAAAGAAGATAAGAGTCAAAATAGAGACTGTGACACAAAGAGTGCACCCATAGAAGTCCAAGCTCCCAGTAAGAAAGGAAAAGAGAAGATGAGTGTATGCAATGCTACTCCACAAGATCCTGTACATTCTAACTGTAACACTGCATCTTCATCAAAAGGAACTAAAGGAGGTAAAACTGTTTCTATCTGCACATGCCAAAAGCATGGTGTTCAAAAGTTTCCTAAACAACAGCAGGTAAGAGGAAACCAGAGAAACAAGAACCAGAAATTGACAGAAAAGTCTGGTGTTCCAATTCAAACTGTCAAAAGATGCTTTCACTGTGGAAGGAAGAATCACTTAGCCAAGGATTGTTTTTACAAACCAGCTGTTGCAAAACAGACTGTGTATCACACAAAATCAAATCCTAATCAGGCAAAGCACTCAAAAGTGAAACCTTCCACAGCAGCTCCAAAGAAAATAGTTGATCACAGATTCTCAAAAGTTAAAAAAAAACAGTCCACACATCAAAAACAAGTTTTGGCAAAGCCTAAATCAAGTTTTAAACAAATATGGTGTGTCAAGGACAAATCTGTTTCTCAAACTGCTAATGCAAAAATCAGACTGCTAAGTCAAAATCTGATGCTGTTAGTTCTAAAACTGAAACTGTTAGCACTACAAACACAGCTCAAGCTGCTGGGCATCAAACTGGAGCTGCTAGTGAATCATCTGAGACTGTCAGAAGAAAAGATGATCAAAATAGTTGGATATCTCATATTATCACTAAATACTCTCCAAAGACTCCATCAGTAGATCTCACCAAATTTAAGAAGTCAAAAACAGTTTTTAGTTATGTCAATGTACAAGGCCAACCCAAAACCAATTTCGTTTAGGTTTACTCCACTACTAACTAAGCTGTTATTTGTGCAGGGCAACCACAGGTCTCCTCATAGAACAAGATGGCATCTGGACAGTGGATGCTCTAGGCACATGACATGCAATTCTGAATGCTTGTCAAATTTCAAAGGTTTTGATGGAGGTTTTGTTGCATTTGGAGGCAACTCAAAAGGAGGTAAGGTTACAGGTAAAGGTACTGTTAATGCAGGCAACATGACATTCCATGATGTTCTGTATGTTGAACAGCTTAAGTACAATTTATTGAGTGTCTCTCAAATCTGTGACAAACAAAACATTGTTCTGTTCACAGATTCTGAGTGCATTGTTCTTTCAAAGGATTTCAAAGTTCCTGAAAAACTTGTTTTACTAAGAACACCAAGAAAGGACAATGTTTACTGCCTGGACACAGATCTCTTGACTTAATCAAATACTTTAAGCTGTTTAATATCCAAAGCATCATCAAATGAGTCTGCTATTTGGCATAGAAGGATGTGTCACATGAACTTCAAGTCCATGAATGATTTAGTTAAAAAGAATCTGGTAAGAGGATTACCACAAAAGGAGTTCATTTGTGATGATCATTGTGTAGCATGTCTTAAAGGTAAGCAACACAAAACTTCTCATAAGGCCAAAGAAGTAAATTCAATCTCATCTGTTCTTTAGTTGTTACATATGGATCTATTTGGTCCAACATCTGTTTTGAGTTTGAATAAAAGGGCATACTGTTTAGTCATTGTTGATGATTTCACCAGATTTACTTGGGTTTACTTTCTTAGGTCCAAAGATGAAACTGCTGAGCTAGTTAAGTCTTTTGTCCTTAAGATAGAAAACCAATCCAATTCCAAAGTTAAGGTGATAAGATCAGACAATGGAACTGAATTTAAAAATCACATTCTAAACAGTTTTTGTGAGTCCAAAGGCATTGCTAGACAATATAGTGCACCAAGAACACCACAGCAAAATGGTGTAGCTGAAAGAAAGAACAGAACATTAATTGAGGCTGCTAGAACAATGCTAGCTGATTCAAATCTGCCAATGACTTTCTAGGCAGAAGCTGTTAATACAGCCTGTTATGTTCTAAATAGGGTTCAAGTAGTTCAATCACAAGGAAAAACTCCCTATGAGTTAGTCCATAACAGAAGTCCCCTTATAGCTTTCTTCAAGCCCTTTGGATGCCCATGTACTATCCATCACACTAAGACTCACTTAGGGAAGTTTGAGAGTAAAGCTGAAGAAGGACTCTTTGTAGGATACTCAACTCAAAGCAAAGCCTATAGAGTATACAACAGTGTGTCTAAAACAATTGAAGAAAGTGCCAATGTTGAATTTAATGAAAATACTGCTAATATCAAAGGCACTGGTCCTGATTGGTTGTTTGATTTAGATTCACTAACAAATTCTCTGAGCTTTGTTGAGTATACTGCAGAAGCTGATGCATACAGGGTTGAAGCTGCTAACACAAATTCTCATGCTGCCAATACAATTTCTCATGCTGTTGGCACAAAGTTTCAGACTGCTGCAGATTCAACAAGTTGGGATGATTTCACCACTCTACCACTTCTGTCATGTGATCCTCCAGGGGTCCTGAGCACTCAATATGATGCAAATCCCGACACTGAAGTGTCATTCTCAAGTCCTGACAGCACAGCTCCAACACAAAAGGAAACAGTCCCAGTTTCTAGGCTAGCAGTCCCAACAGCTTCTCAAGCTGTTAGCCTAGAAACTCAAGCTGTTCCAGAAACTGAATCATTCACTGGTTCTGATGGAGACGATACAAACCTTGAAACTTCTTTTCAAACAGAGAGAGAGCCCACACTAAGAGTTCATAAGTATCACCCTCTCCATCAAATACTGGGTGATCCAAGCACTCCTGTTCAAACAAGGAAGATGGTTCACAATGAGACTGCTGCTGCTGAACAAGCAGTTCCTGAATTCAGTCTAGCTGCTTTTGAACATGCCTGTTTCATGTCTCAACTAGAACCCAAAAAGGCATCAGAAGCACTAAAAGATTCATCCTGGATTGAAGCTATGCAGGAAGAGCTTTTACAGTTCAAAATTTAGAATGTATGGACTCTGGTGGATCTTCCTAAAGGTAAGAGAGCAATAGGTACACGATGGGTGTTCAGAAACAAGAAGGATGAGAGAGGAATAGTCATCAAGAACAAAGCAAGACTAGTAGCACAAGGGTACACTCAAGAAGAAGGAATAGATTATGATGATGTCTTTGCTCCAGTAGCAAGAATTGAAGCCATCAGACTATTTCTAGCATATGCAAGTTTCAAAGGATTTAAAGTGTATCAAATGGATGTTAAGTCTGCTTTCCTGTATGGGACAATTGAAGAGGAAGTATATGTGTGTCAACCTCCAGGTTTTGAAGACTACAAGTATCCAGACAGGGTGTACAAGCTAGACAAAGCTCTCTATGGTCTTCACCAAGCCCCCAGAGCATGGTATGACACACTGTCATCATATCTTCTACAGAATGGATTCAAGAGAGGCACTTTGGACAAAACACTTTTCACTAAATCCATCAAAGCTGAGATTCTTCTTGTCCAAATCTATGTTGATGACATCATCTTTGGCTCAACTAATGATAGTTTGTGCAAGGAATTTGAGGCCCTAATGCACAAAAAGTTTCAAATGAGTTCAATGGGGGTACTCACATTCTTTCTAGGGCTGCAGGTTAAACAGAAGCCTACTGGTGTATTCATAAGTCAATCAAAGTATGTCAAAGACATATTGGAAAAGTTTGGCTATCAAGACACAAAGGTTGCAAGCACTCCAATGGATCCTCATAAACAGCTCCATACAGACAAAGATGGCATAGATGTGGATATTCATCTATACAGATCCCTTATAGGATCTCTCATGTATCTAACATCTTCAAGACCTGATATTATGTTTGCTATCTGTGTGTGTGCTAGGTTTCAATGCTCTCCAAAGGATTCTCACTTGGTTGCTGTTAAGAGAATCTGTAGATATTTTAAAGGCCAACCACATTTAGGTCTATGGTATCCTAAAGACTCTCCTTTTGAACTAACTGCTTATTCTGACAGTGACTATGGTGGATGCAACATTGACAGAAAATCCACAACTGGTGGATGTCAATATTTAGGAGCAAGACTGGTCTCTTGGCAATGCAAAAAGCATGCAACTGTCTCCACATCATCCACTGAAGCAGAATACGTAGCAGCTGCAAGCTGCTGCTCCCAGGTAATGTGGATTCGAAATCAGCTAAGAGACTATGGTATGAATTTCTTATCCACTCCTATTTATATTGACAATTCAAGTGCAATTAGCATTGTGCAAAACCCAGTGAAATTCCCCAAAACCAATCATATAGAAATCAGGTTTCACTTCATCAGAGATTGTAATGAAAAGAAATTAATCCAAGTTACCAAAATACATACAGATGATCAGCTAGCTGAACTATTTACAAAACCTTTTGATGTGGGAAGGTTCACTTTCCTAATATCAAATATTGGTATGGTAAACATGGATTAATTGGTTTTCATTATTATCGACTCAGTATGCTAATTTAAGGGGGAGACACTGTTCCATTGAAAAGTTGCACAATTTTACACTAACAGCATGAGTATTTTCTCATGCTGCTAGTTCATTTTCTCGGACTGCTAGTTATTTTCACTTGATCTGTCAAAGTGTGCAGGGTATTTGGGTAATTTCTCAAATGTGTGCGCGGGACCCAACCTTTTCGAAATCTTTAAAGGTCCCAGCTTCGTTCAGTTGTAACTACCAGTTACATATTCTTCTTCCACGGCCTCTTGCTTTCTCTCTGAACGAATCACACATTCTTCTTTCAAACCCTACAACCATCGTTTGTTCATCCATGGAGTTCGTAAAAGAGCATAACTGCCTCCCATACACCCTAAAACACTCTGAACTTCAACCGTTTCATGCAATGATGGATTTCCTCAGGCACTCCCATATCCATTATGCCCTAACCATAAACCCTACTATATACATCTCCCATATTGAACAGTTTTGGAATCATGCTTCTGTTCAAACCATCAATGGAGTGCCTACTCTCATATCCAAGATTGATGGAACTGTCATCAATATCACTGAGGAATCCATCAGACATCACTTGCATCTTCAAGATGCCTCAGGTATGACTGACCTATCCCTTCAAGCTTTACATTTTGGTCTTCAAAATATTGGTTATAGGGGTCCTGCTGATTCTTTTACTTTTCTTAAGGCACATTTTTCTCCTAAATGGAAATACCTTGTGCACATTATTCCGCAATGTTTAAGCCCCAAAAGAACTGGTTGGTCTGAGTTTTCTTCAAATATTGCCACTGCCTTAGTGTGCTTTTCTACTGGCCAACAGTTCAATTTTTCAAACATGATCTTTCAAGGAATGTTAAGGCATCATTCCCTAAAGAATGGGAAATTTTTGATGCATCCTAGGTTTTTGGCAGAAATTATTGCACACACCTGCACAACTCCACATTTACATAAACGGATACATGCTTCCCATAGGCACTCATTGTCTTCAATCAAAAGGCTGATAAAGCCAAGTGCCAATTTTGTCAGTGTAGATGTTCCATTGCCCTCTGCAATGATGAACATCATTTCAGGAAACAGAGGAGAGGGTCCTGAGCAGGCTCAGCTCATCATTACTGCTACACCCCCAAGGACCCCAACCCCCTCCTCATGATACACAAACTCCCTCTGATCCTTTTGTACAGCCAACACGCCCACTCAGAAACATATACAAAAGAAAAAGGGGACCAGGAGCTCCTTCCTCCTCCTCCCATCAGCAAGAGCCATATATCCCTGTGCAGGAGGATACTCCTGCACAGAATATCCAAAGGGAACCAGTTGAGGAAACTCTCATCCTCTCTCAGGAGGTGAACATCTCTTCAAAGATGATTCATATGGGTTCTGTGGCTGGCACTACTGATGTCTCTGCACAAGAGGCACAGGACAGGGCCAACATATCTAAGACCATGCCCATGGCAACAGCAAGTGTGCAAACACAAGCTGGAAGTCCCCAGAACCAAGAAAAGAGGGGCCCAGAAGTTTCTAGTTCTGGTCTTAATGTCAGTGATAGATCACAAGCACCTCAGGTGTTTTCTGATCTTGAGACAAGTCTGCAACTCATGCTCTTGACGGATCCCAAGCTGAAACCTGCTGTAGCCATGTTGGAATATCAAATGTTCATCATTGCTGCACAGGGGGCTCAAATTTTTGCACTCAATCAGGCAGAGGTTGCTCAGAATAAGAGAATGGATTATCTTCACAGAGGCTTCACTCTCTGTGGAAATAAAATTGTGAAATTAGAGCAGATGATTCAAACCCAAGGGGCAAAGGTTGTAGGTCCTTCTGACCAAACCAATGCTTCCAAAAAGGGGGAGAATCAGGAGGTTCCTACATCAGTCCAAGCAGCTCCAACAACAACAACAGTCCAAGTAGCACCAACAGTCCCAGTTTCTAGGCTAGCAATCCCAACAGCTTCTCAAGCTGTTAGCCTAGAAACTCAAGCTGCTCCTTCAAAAGTCACTGGAGTTGTGATCAGAGAAGGAATTCAAGCTCCATCAAGCACAGTCCAAGCTACAACATCTGCTACAAAAGACAAAGGCAAGGGCATTCTCATAGAGTCTCCAAAGCATAAATTTTCTTCAAAAGAAGCCCAAATTGCCTTTGATGCTGAAGTTGCAAGAAAAATAGCAGAAGAACAAGACAAAGAATTAGAGCAGCAAGCCCAAACCCCAATGGATGATGATGAGACTTTAGGTGATTACTTGAAGGGGTTTGTGGCCATGCAAGGAGAAAGGAAAAGAAAGATGCCAACAAGGCACTCCAAGGCTGAGCATAGAAGATTTCTTATCAATTTTGCCTTTGCAGCAGGTAACAAAGAAAATGGCTCAGTCCATGTCTACTGAAAGGCTGCAGGAGATTCATGATAAGGAGATGGACAAAAGACTGAGAACACAAGTCTCTCCAGAAGCTCAACCATCAACCCAATCAGTCCAAGCTGAAGCTGGTGCCAGTGCACCTGCTCCCCCTGATCAAG
>JAANYP010002328.1:0-35688 GCA_020465985.1 Centrapalus pauciflorus | reverse complement strand
TAAATCATATGCCACTATATGGTCACTTGAATAATATTTTGGGCAACCAAATCATATTCCATTATATGGTCAAATGAAGTAATTGTATGTGTGACTAAATCATATTCCAGTATATGGTCACATGAAGTAATTTGTTATGTGACTAAATCATGAACTCGAGTTTGTCACACATGATTTTAGTGTAGCCAAAAGCAGACACTATATGGTAACATAAGTTAGTGTCTGTGGCCAAAGTGTAGTGTGTGTTAGAATGTAAAAATCTAATACGTAGTAGTCACATTGAGTGCCATTTTGTGTGACTATATCATATGACACTATATGGTCCCCTGAATAATGATTTGGTTTACCAAATCATATTCCAATATATGGTCACATGAAGTAATTTGTTATGTGACTAAATCATGAACTTGAGTTTGTCACACAAGATTTTATTGTAGCCAAAAGCAGACACTATATGGTCACATAAGTTAGTATGTGTGGCTAAAGTGTATTGTGTGTTAGAATGTAAAAATCTAACACGTAGTAGTCTCATTTAGTGCCATTTTGTGTGACTAAATCATATGCCACTATATGGTCACTTGAATAATGATTTGGATGACCAAATCATATTCCATTATATGGTCACATGAAGTAATGGTAAGTATGACTAAATCATATTCCAGTATATGGTCACATGAAGTAATTTGTTATGTGGCTAAATCATGAACTCGAGTTTGTCACACAAGATTTAAGTGTAGCCAAAAGCAGACACTATATGGTCACATAAGTTAGTATGTGTGGCTAAAGTGTAGAGTGTGTTAGAATGTAAAAATCTAATACGTAGTAGTCACATTGAGTGCCATTTTGTGTGACTAAATCATATGCCACTACATGGTCTCTTGAATAATGATTTAGGTGACCAGATCAGATTCCAGTATATGGTCACATGAAGTAATTGTAGGTGTGACTAAATCATATTCCAGTATATGGTCACAAGAAGTAATTTGTTATGTGACTAAATCATTCACTCAACTTTGTCACACAAGATTTCAGTGCCAAATGCAGACACTATATGGTAACATAAGTTAGTGTCTGTGGCCAAAGAGTAGCGTGTGTTAGAATGTAAAAATCTAATACGTAGTAGTCACATTGAGTGCCATTTTGTGTGACTAAATCATATGCCACTATATGGTCACTTGAATAATGATTTTGGTGACCAAATCATATTCCAGTATATGGTCACATGAAGTACTTTGTTATGTGACTAAATCATGAACTCGAGTTTGTCACACAAGATTTTATTGTAGCCAAAAGCTGACACTATACGGTAACATAAGTTAGTGTGTGTGGCCAAAGTGTAGTGTGTGTTAGAATGTAAAAATCTAATACGTAGTAGTCACATTGAGTTCCATTTTGTGTGACTAAATCATATGCCACTATATGGTCACTTGAATAATGTTTTGGGTAACCAAATCATATTCCATTATATGGTCACATGAAGTAATTGTATGTGCGACTAAATCATATTCCAGTATATGGTCACATGAAGTAATTTGTTATGTGGCTAAATAAAGAACTCGAGTTTGTCACACAAGATTTTAGTGTAGCCAAAAGCAGACACTATATGCTCTCATTAGTTAGTATGTGTGGCTAAAGTGTATTGTGTGTTAGAATGTAAAAATGTAATACGTAGTAGTCACATTGCGTGCCATTTTGTGTGACTAAATCATATGCCACTATATGGTCACCTGAATAATGATTTGGATTACCAAATCATATTCTAGTATATGGTCACATGAAGTGATTTGTTATGTCACTAAATCATGAACTCGAGTTTGTCACACAAGATTTTATTGTAGCCAAAAGCAGACACTATATGGTAACATAAGTTAGTGTGTGTGGCCAAAGTGTAGTGTGTGTTAGAATGTAAAAATCTAATACGTAGTAGTCACATTGAGTGCCATTTTGTATGACTAAATCGTATGCCACTATATGGTCACTTGAATAATATTTTGGGTAACCAAATCATATTCCATTATATGGTCAAATGAAGTAATTGTATGTATGACTAAATCATATTCCAGTATATGGTCACATGAAGTAATTTGTTATGTGACTAAATCATGAACTCGAGTTTGTCACACATGATTTTAGTGTAGCCAAAAGCAGACACTATATGGTAACATAAGTTAGTGTCTGTGGCCAAAGTTTAGTGTGTGTTAGAATGTAAAAATCTAATACGTAGTAGTCACATTGAGTGCCATTTTGTGTGACTAAATCATATGCCACTATATGGTCACCTGAATAATGATTTGGATTACCAAATCATATTCCAGTACATGGTCACATGAAGTAATTTGTTATGTGACTAAATCATGAACTCGAGTTTGTCACACAAGATTTTATTGTAGCCAAAAGCAGACACTATATGGTAACATAAGTTAGTGTGTGTGGCCAAAGTGCAGTGTGTGTTAGAATGTAAAAATCTAATACGTAGTAGTCACATTGAGTGCCATTTTGTGTGACTAAATTATATGCCACTGTATGGTCACTTGAATAATATTTTGGGTAACCAAATCATATCCCATTATATGGTCAAATGAAGTAATTGTATGTGTGTCTAAATCATATTCCAGTATATGGTCACATGAAGTAATTTGTTATGTAACTAAATCATGAACTCGAGTTTGTCACACATGATTTTAGTGTAGCCAAAAGTAGACACTATATGGTAACATAAGTTAGTGTCTGTGGCCAAAGTGTAGTGTGTGTTAGAATGTAAAAATCTAATACATAGTAGTCACATTGAGTGCCATTTTGTGTGACTATGTCATATGCCACTATATGGTCCCCTGAATAATGATTTGGATTACCAAATCATATTCCAGTATATGGTCAAATGAAGTAATTTGTTATGTGACTAAATCATGAACTCGAGTTTGTCACACAAGATTTTATTGTAGCCAAAAGCAGACACTATATGGTAACATAAGTTAGTGTGTGTGGCCAAAGTGTAGTGTGTGTTACAATGTAAAAATCTAATACTTAGTAGTCACATTGAGTGCCATTTTGTGTGACTAAATCATATGCCACTGTATGGTCACTTGAATAATATTTTGGGTAACCAAATCATATTCCATTATATGGTCAAATGAAGTAATTGTATGTGTGACTAAATCATATTCCAGTATATGGTCACATGAAGTAATTTGTTATGTGACTAAATCATGAACTCGAGTTTGTCACACATGATTTTAGTGTAGCCAAAAGCAGACACTATATGGTCACATAAGTTAGTATGTGTGGCTAAAGTGTATTGTGTGTTAGAATGTAAAAATCTAACACGTAGTAGTCACATTTAGTGCCATTTTGTGTGACTAAATCATATGCCACTATATGGTCACTTGAATAATGATTTGGATGACCAAATCATATTCCATTATATGGTCACATGAAGTAATTGTATGTGTGACTAAATCATATTCCAGTATATGGTCACATGAAGTAATTTGTTATGTGGCTAAATCATGAACTCGAGTTTGTCAAACAAGATTTAAGTGTAGCCAAAAGCAGACACTATATGGTCACATAAGTTAGTATGTGTGGCTAAAGTGTAGAGTGTGTTAGAATGTAAAAATCTAATACGCAGTAGTCACATTGAGTGCCATTTTGTGTGACTAAATCATATGCCACTACATGGTCTCTTGAATAATGATTTAGGTGACCAGATCAGATTCCAGTATATGGTCACATGAAGTAATTGTAGGTGTGACTAAATCATATTCCAGTATATGGTCACAAGAAGTAATTTGTTATGTGACTAAATCATTAACTCAACTTTGTCACACAAGATTTTAGTGCCAAATGCAGACACTATATGGTAACATAAGTTAGTGTATGTGGCCAAAGAGTAGCGTGTGTTAGAATGTAAAAATCTAATACGTAGTAGTCACATTGAGTGCCATTTTGTGTGACTAAATCATATGCCACTATATGGTCATTTGAATAATGATTTTGGTGACCAAATCATATTCCAGTATATGGTCACATGAAGTACTTTGTTATGTGACTAAATCATGAACTCGAGTTTGTCACACAAGATTTTATTGTAGCCAAAAACTGACACTATATGGTAACATAAGTGAGTGTGTGTGGCCAAAGTGTAGTGTGTGTTAGAATGTAAAAATCTAATACGTAGTAGTCACATTGAGTTCCATTTTGTGTGACTAAATCATATGCCACTATATGGTCACTTGAATAATGTTTTGGGTAACCAAATCATATTCCATTATATGGTCACATGAAGTAATTGTATGTGCGACTAAACCATATTCCAGTATATGGTCACATGAAGTAATTTGTTATGTGGCTAAATAAAGAACTCGAGTTTGTCACACAAGATTTTAGTGTAGCCAAAAGCAGACACTATATGCTCACATTAGTTAGTATGTGTGGCTAAAGTGTATTGTGTGTTAGAATGTAAAAATCTAATACGTAGTAGTCACATTGCGTGCCATTTTGTGTGACTAAATCATATGCCACTATATGGTGACCTGAATAATGATTTGGATTACCAAATCATATTCCAGTATATGGTCACATGAAGTGATTTGTTATATCACTAAATCATGAACTCGAGTTTGTCACACAAGATTTTATTGTAGCCAAAAGCAGACACTATATGGTAACATAAGTTAGTGTGTGTTGCCAAAGTGTAGTGTGTGTTAGAATGTAAAAATCTAATACGTAGTAGTCACATTGAGTGCCATTTTGTATGACTAAATCGTATGCCACTATATGGTCACTTGAATAATATTTTGGGTAACCAAATCATATTCCATTATATGGTCATATGAAGTAATTGTATGTGTGAGACAATCATATTCCAGTATATGATCACATGAAGTAATTTTTATGTGACTAAATCTTGAACTCGAGTTTGTCACACATGATTTTAGTGTAGCCAAAAGCAGACACTATATGGTCACATAAGTTAGTATGTGTGGCTAAAGTGTAGAGTGTGTTAGAATGTAAAAATCTAATACGTAGTAGTCACATTGAGTGCCATTTTGTGTGACTAAATCATATGCCACTATATGGTCACTTGAATAATGTTTTGGGTAACCAAATCATATTCCATTATATGGTCACATGAAGTAATTGTATGTGCGACTAAATCATATTCCAGTATATGGTCACATGAAGTAATTTGTTATGTTTCTAAATAAAGAACTCGAGTTTGTCACACAAGATTTTAGTGTAGCCAAAAGCAGACACTATATGCTCACATTAGTTAGTATGTGTGGCTAAAGTGTATTGTGTGTTAGAATGTAAAAAACTAATACGTAGTAGTCACATTGCGTGCCATTTTGTGTGACTAAATCATATGCCACTATATGGTCACCTGAATAATGATTTGGATTACCAAATCATATTCCAGTATATGGTCAAATGAAGTAATTTGTTATGTGACAAAATCATGAACTCGAGTTTGTCACACAAGATTTTATTGTAGCCAAAAGCAGACACTATATGGTAACATAAGTTAGTGTGTGTGGCCAAAGTGTAGTGTGTGTTACAATGTAAAAATCTAATACGTAGTAGTCACATTGAGTGCCATTTTGTGTGACTAAATCATATGCCACTGTATGGTCACTTGAATAATATTTTGGGTAACCAAATCATATTCCATTATATGGTCAAATGAAGTAATTGTATGTGTGACTAAATCATATTCCAGTATATGGTCACATGAACTAATTTGTTATGTGACTAAATCATGAACTCGAGTTTGTCACACATGATTTTAGTGTAGCCAAAAGCAGACACTCTATGGTCACATAAGTTAGTATGTGTGGCTAAAGTGTATTGTGTGTTAGAATGTAAAAATCTAACACGTAGTAGTCACATTTAGTGCCATTTTGTGTGACTATATCATATGCCACTATATGGTCACCTGAATAATGATTTGGATGACCAAATCATATTCCATTATATGGTCACATGAAGTAATTGTATGTGTGACTAAATCATATTCCAGTATATGGTCACAAGAAGTAATTTGTTATGTGGCTAAATCATGAACTCGAGTTTGTCAAACAAGATTTAAGTGTAGCCAAAAGCAGACACTATATGGTCACATAAGTTAGTATGTGTGGCTAAAGTGTAGAGTGTGTTAGAATGTAAAAATCTAATACGTAGTAGTCACATTGAGTGCCATTTTGTGTGACTAAATCATATGCCACTACATGGTCTCTTGAATAATGATTTAGGTGACCAGATCAGATTCCAGTATATGGTCACATGAAGTAATTGTAGGTGTGACTAAATCATATTCCAGTATATGGTCACAAGAAGTAATTTGTTATGTGACTAAATCATTAACTCAACTTTGTCACACAAGATTTTAGTGCCAAATGCAGACACTATATGGTAACATAAGTTAGTGTCTGTGGCCAAAGAGTAGCGTGTGTTAGAATGTAAAAATCTAATACGTAGTAGTCACATTGAGTGCCATTTTGTGTGACTAAATCATATGCCACTATATGGTCACTTGAATAATGATTTTGGTGACCAAATCATATTCCAGTATATGGTCACATGAAGTACTTTGTTATGTGACTAAATCATGAACTCGAGTTTGTCACACAAGATTTTATTGTAGCCAAAAGCTGACACTATACGGTAACATAAGTTAGTGTGTGTGGCCAAAGTGTAGTGTGTGTTAGAATGTAAAAATCTAATACGTAGTAGTCACATTGAGTTCCATTTTGTGTGACTAAATCATATGCCACTATATGGTCACTTGAATAATGTTTTGGGTAACCAAATCATATTCCATTATATGGTCACATGAAGTAATTGTATGTGCGACTAAATCATATTCCAGTATATGGTCACATGAAGTAATTTGTTATGTGGCTAAATAAAGAACTCGAGTTTGTCACACAAGATTTTAGTGTAGCCAAAAGCAGACACTATATGCTCACATTAGTTAGTATGTGTGGCTAAAGTGTATTGTGTGTTAGAATGTAAAAATCTAATACGTAGTAGTCACATTGCGTGCCATTTTGTGTGACTAAATCATATGCCACTATATGGTCACCTGAATAATGATTTGGATTACCAAATCATATTCCAGTATATGGTCACATGAAGTGATTTGTTATATCACTAAATCATGAACTCGAGTTTGTCACACAAGATTTTATTGTAGCCAAAAGCAGACACTATATGGTAACATAAGTTAGAGTGTGTGGCCAAAGTGTAGTGTGTGTTAGAATGTAAAAATCTAATACGTAGTAGTCACATTGAGTGCCATTTTGTATGACTAAATCGTATGCCACTATATGGTCACTTGAATAATATTTTGGGTAACCAAATCATATTCCATTATATGGTCACATGAAGTAATTGTATGTGTGAGACAATCATATTCCAGTATATGGTCACATGAAGTAATTTTTATGTGACTAAATCTTGAACTCGAGTTTGTCACACATGATTTTAGTGTAGCCAAAAGCAGACACTATATGGTCACATAAGTTAGTATGTGTGGCTAAAGTGTAGAGTGTGTTAGAATGTAAAAATCTAATACGTAGTAGTCACATTGAGTGCCATTTTGTGTGACTAAATCATATGCCACTATATGGTCACTTGAATAATGTTTTGGGTAACCAAATCATATTCCTTTATATGGTCACATGAAGTAATTGTATGTGCGACTAAATCATATTCCAGTATATGGTCACATGAAGTAATTTGTTATGTGGCTAAATAAAGAACTCGAGTTTGTCACACAAGATTTTAGTGTAGCCAAAAGCAGACACTATATGCTCACATTAGTTAGTATGTGTGGCTAAAGTGTATTGTGTGTTAGAATGTAAAAATCTAATACGTAGTAGTCACATTGCGTGCCATTTTGTGTGACTAAATCATATGCCACTATATGGTCACCTGAATAATGATTTGGATTACCAAATCATATTCCAGTATATGGTCACATGAAGTGATTTGTTATGTCACTAAATCATGAACTCGAGTTTGTCACACAAGATTTTATTGTAGCCAAAAGCAGACACTATATGGTAACATAAGTTAGTGTGTGTGGCCAAAGTGTAGTGTGTGTTAGAATGTAAAAATCTAATACGTAGTAGTCACATTGAGTGCCATTTTGTATGACTAAATCGTATGCCACTATATGGTCACTTGAATAATATTTTGGGTAACCAAATCATATTCCATTATATGGTCACATGAAGTAATTGTATGTGTGAGACAATCATATTCCAGTATATGGTCACTTGAAGTAATTTGTTATGTGACTAAATCATGAACTCGAGTTTGTCACACATGATTTTAGTGTAGCCAAATGCAGACACTATATGGGAACATAAGGTAGTGTCTGTGGCTAAAGTGTAGTGTGTGTTACAATGTAAAAATCTAATACGTAGTAGTCACATTGAGTGCCATTTTGTGTGACTAAATCATATGCCACTATATGGTCACTTGAATAATGATTTTGGTGACCAAATCATATTCCAATATATGGTAACTGTAACATCCGGCATTGAACCAGGTTAGCAACAACGACTTAATTAGTATTTAATGGCCAATTATAACCTAATAGGTGGTCATTAGAAATTAACCAAAGTGATTAACAAGGTTCATGAAGAAATTCAACTCAATTCGAATCAAATTCATCGGTGCGATGAATCGGGAAATCAATTAATCCGATCGAATTACGATATGAGGGATTAATTCAACTAAGTATATAATTAAATTATGATTAGTGACACTAATCATACACTAATACAATTACTTAACATTAATTATGCAAGACTAAAACAATTCATTAAAACAATGCATCCATAAGTATTTTTGAAATTACAAGAAAAGGGAAATACAAGAATACATTTCTAAATACTTTTATACAAAAAAAAAAAAACAAACAAAATACATCATTTTAATACTTAGAAATCAGCCAACAACACAAGGGAACACACTTTTGTGTCCCTTTGACTTTTTATAAAAATATTGAAAAGAATTATTCACTTTTTCTACTTTTCCAACATGTTGGTAAAGTATTAGACACCACCTTTATCATCATCATTTGCAAGACTAAAACTCTTCTATAAATAGAGGACTCATTTCCTCATTTCATTCACACCTTCAAAGCATAAACACCCTCTCATTCTCCCTAGAAAAATCGGCCAAAGGGCCTAGTGCAAGGCCAAGAACTTGCAACTTTGTTCTTCATATTTTCTTCAAGTGTTCTTGGTGTTCTTCAAGGGTTTTGGTGCATATCTTGCAAGAATTTCAATTTCTACTCAAAATCATAATCCAAATACTTCAAAGTAAGTAAATACTAACTTATTTCATCATACATTTATGTTTATATAAGTCTTGCATAATATATATAATCACCAACAACAACAAGTTACATAAAAACTCAAGTTTATAAGTTTCTAGTTTTTATTTTTATGATGTTTCTTTAAATGTGCATATGAATATATGAACACATTATAAACATGTTAATATTATGAAAACATGTGTTATATATGTGTTATATAACTTTTATAACTTTTATACAAGTAGTCTTTGAATAAACAACAAGAATCATAAGTTGTTTTAAGTTTATAAACTACGGATTTTCGGCAGAAAATTTATATCGACTTTGAAAAATCATAACTAATTCATAACTCAACGAAATGAGTTGATTCTTGTCCAAAAAGTTAGATCTATGTCTTAACTATAGATCTGTAATTTTTGATAATTTATTTTGAAGTTTAAGACCTCCAGAAATTATTTGGGAAACCGAAAGTTTGACAGCTCAAAAATGGCCAACATAGCGTTTTTAACAAGCTTTTTCACCAACCTAAACAACTCGAAAAATGGCCGTTCTTGATTCTAAAAATCCTTTGTATATAGTAGTTTAATGTCCTAGAAAACCAAAGTCTAAAACATTTTGGAGCTTGGTCAAAAACAGCCTCAAAGTAGGCCGAAAACCTCCGAAAAAGCTGGAAAATTATATATATATAAACTTGACGTTTTAAGCAAATCTTATTTATAAACTTGTAATGTTGGGTGATTTAAGACATAAAAATCTATAAATATACCTATTATCATATATTAGTGATATTAAGTCCTTATTATCATTTAGGACTCGGTTAAACACCTCCGGTTTCATCACCCATCAAACAACGCACATTGCATTTTTGCGCATATTTTGCCATCGCAATTCCGGTGAGTCTTCATAGTCCCATTTTTTCACATTGTTATGCTTTGGGATGAAATACATGCTTCGTTTTTATATGGACACGAAAACTTCTCGATTCTATTATGTATTACGTATGAGAATCTCCGCCCTTATATCATGAAATCGTTAGTTGCATTTGTTTGCAAGCGCGAATATATTGTGAATAGATCTATTGGGAGTCATGTCCCCCACTCGGGTTAGTGGTTTAGCTAACAGCGGGTGCATATATATTCAACACACGGTATTTTGGGAATACTGCTCGGGGCAAAAACTCATTCTAATTAAGCTTCGGTGACATGATGGTTTACGTAATACATCTCATGGAATTTATGATTTTTATAAATTCAACGCATCTGATAATGTCCATACAACTGGTCTTTTCGTGTAAACCTATGAACTCACCAACAATTTTTGTTGACGTATTTTAGCATGTATTTTCAGGTAATTAAGGCAAGTGCGCCTTTGAATCCACCAACTTTCAAGCTTCCGCATTTCATGGAGTCGCATGCATATTTCGAAACTAACGGAGATTTGACTGCATTATTTTTGGACGCATTAATTATGTATTAAAATCTCTGTATTACGCGAACCTCATTTCTTTCATTTTGTAAAACATTATTACATTCTTAAGTTTTAATGATGTATTATTTCGAAAACGTCCATTTAGTGGTCGTTCGTTATAATTATGGTTACGCTTCCGCACTCGTCACGACTCGCTACCAACCAAGGTAGCAGGGTGTGACAGATTGGTATCAGAGCCATAGTTATAGTGAACTGGGTTGCATTAGTACCTAGACTATAACTGTTACAAAAACTAAACTTTCTTCAAGAACTGTGAACACATATATGGACCCTGATGACAATAACATATCGAAATTCACCCCTAGGGAAAGGGTGTGACTAGCACAACGGGAGTCTATCCCGGTACCTGCCCATCAGCCAAGCCCGCTGCAGTAGTAACGGGCAAGCATAGGACAGTGGGGATGGATGCCTCACACTCTCCAACAGTGGAGAAACGAAGAGGGGATCCAAATCCAGTTTGAAGTCAGAACACCATCTTCCTCTCAAGTGCCGACACTTACCTAGAAACCTATGTAACAAACGATGCCCCTGTTGGTGGCAAGGGCCGCCAGACACGACCTCCAATTTCGACAAAATCCACCAAGAGGTCGGTGAGATCATTGCAAGGATTAAGCAGGAGGCAATGCAAACCACCAATAAACCTTAGGCCAACCAGAATACCCAGGCGATTTAACAAGACGGAATCGACGATTGTGACAGCACCTAGCGGAGCACAAAGCCCACACTGCAGAACTAAGCCAACAACTTAACGCTCTGGAGTACGAGGAAACCCCGGAGGCATGTCTTTATAGTATTTCTCTAGGCTTTACTAACTGATATATCTTAGGGTAAATAAGGCTTAAGAATTTATCAGAAAATTTTGACCATATCACATACAAAGATTAAGTATCAAGAACTTTTATGAGGAATTAAGTTTTAACTACAACTCTGCGTAGGAATAGATAAAGCTGTGACTATCTGCCTAAGAAATTTCAAACCCGTAGACTTATCCTCTTACCCCATTAGATACCACTTATGCATTTCTACTATTTGATACTGGTGCTGATAGGAGCTTTATATCCACTAAGTTCACGAAGCTGATAAATTCCAGTAAGTGCTACTTATGCTATTGAGGTTGATGACAGTGAGACGCTTAAGACAAATAATATAAGTCGAGGATGCTCCTTAGAATTAGTAGGCCGACTCTTTGAAACAGACATGATACCCATCAAACTGGGAAGTGTTTACGTGGTCATAGGCATGGATTGGCTATCGAAAATCGTGTGGAAATAGTATGCAACAACAACATAGTTCATATACCTTTAGCCAATAAGAAGGTCCTTACCGTCCAACGCAAAGCAAGAAATACCAAAGTAAGCATCATCTCTAGCATTAGGACCCTGAAGTGTTGATAGAGAGGGAGCCAAAGGGAAAGCGGCTCGAAAATATTCTTCTTATTTATGGTTACCCCAAAGTTTTTCCAGAACACTTACCTGAACTCCCAACATCGAGGCAAGTCAAATTCAAAAATAGGCCTAGTATCAGGTGCGGTACCAGTGGCTCGAGCACCATGCCGATTAGCCCCATCAATAGTGTAAGAATCGTCCAACCAAGTATAGGAGCTCTTAGATAAAGGGCCTATCAAACCGAGTTCCTGGCTTTGGAGGAGCTCCAGTTTTGTTCATAATGGAGAAGGATGGAACTTTCGGGATGTGCATCAATTACCGAGAAATTAAATAAGCTAAAAGAACCAATACCCACTTCCAAGGATCAATGACTTGTTTGACAAAACTCCAAGAATTAAGCTTCTATTCGAAGATCGTCCTTAGGTCTGGTTATCATCAGGTTAGAGTTCACAAGAAAGATATTCCAAAGACAGCTTTCAGATTCCGTTTCGGTCATCATAAATTCCTATTAATGCCGTTTGGATTAACCAGTGTCCCCAACGGTACTCATGGACCTCATCGGGTGTGCAAACCTTATTTAGACAAATTCGTGATTGTATTCATGAATGACTTTTAATCTACTCACGAAACGAGAAGGAGCATGAGCAACATTTAAGACTGATTCTGGAATTATCGGAGAAAGAACAACTATATGCTAAGCTTTCTAAATTTGACTTTTGGTTAGGAGAGGTGAAATCCCTCGGTCACGTGAACAATAGTAAAGGAATCCAAGTCGACCCCGCAAAGATCAAGGCTATCAGGAATTGGTCAACTCTTAGAACCCCATAGAGATACGACAGTCCTTAAGACTTGCCACTTATTATAAGCAATTTTCTCAAAGACCACCAGAACTCTAACAAAACTGACCCGAAAAGACATTAAGTATGATTGGAGCAAGGATCAGGAGACATCATTCCAGTTATTAAAGCACAAACTGTGCAGCGCACCTATTTTGTCCATACTTAAGAGGAACGAGAAATTTATAGATTACTGTGACGCTTCACACAATGGGCTTATATAGAAAGATAAGGTCATAACTTATACTTCATGAAAACTTAAGGGTCACGAGGTGAATTACACAACGCATGATCTAGATCTTGGAACAGTAGTCTTTACCCTTAAGACTTGAAGACATTAGTTGTACGGTAAGAAGTGTATTACACTCACGGACCCTAAGAGCCTCCAACACGTCTTGAACCAGAAAGAGTCGAATACGAAGTAGTACCGTTGGATGGAACTAATAAGTAATGGCAACCGTGAAAATTCGTTATCACCTGAGGAAAACTAAGGAGCTAAGCCGTTAAGAGTACAAGTGGATAAATAGTTTAGAATAAGGGCTAATAAAAATCGGTATCTCATGAATAGAATCTGATTACTCTGTTTGGTGGAATAAGAAAGCTGGCTATGGATGAAGGACACAAATTAAGATATGTCGTTTACCCCAGATCCAATAAAATGTATCATGACCTTAAGAAACTATACGGGTGGCCTATCATGAAGAATGACATTGCCAAATCGGTCAGAAAATTCCTAACACGCTCCAAAGTTAAGATAAACCATCAGAAACCATTTGGGCAATAGTCGACAACCTAACAAAATCCGCGCATTCCTACCAATCAAGAAGAACATCAGGATGAATAAGCTAGTCCAAACGTACCTCAAGGAAGTTGTCTCCGGACACGTAGTGCCTATTATAATCATTTCAGGAATGGATAGCAGATCTACATCTAAGTTTTTGTCAATTATTACTTCAAGCTTTGGATACAAACTAAGACATGAAGTACCACATATCACCCTCAGACCGATGGTCAGAATAATAGAATGATCGAAACCCTAGAACACACATTAAGGGCCTATGTAATGGATACTCAATTACCTTAGTGAAATTATCGTACTACAATAGCTATCACTCAAGTATTGAGCTGCTTCGTTTGAAGCCCTCTACGGGCAAAAGTGTCGATCACCGATTTATTGGGAAGAAGTGGGAAACGGCCAGATCATTGGCGTTAAGATCATTCACAAAATTACCGAAAGGATAGTACGATTGCGGAACTGACTAAAATTTGCCCGCAATTGTCAGAAAGTTATGCAGATGTAGGAAGAAAATCCCTTGAATTCTAATTAGGAGAACGAGTACCAATGAAACTCTCGCCATGGAAGGGTGTGATACGATTAGGAAAATAAGGAAAAACTAAACCCTCGATACATTGGCAATGCAAAGTCTTAAGGGGAATTGGATTCGTAGCTTATCGTTTAGAGTTACCACCAGAGCTTAGTAGCATGCACAATACCTTCCATGTATCAAATATGAAGAAGTGTTTGTTAGAGGAGACACTTGTTACCCCCTTGGAAGAGATCCAGCTAACTGATAAACTTCGCTTCACCAAAAGGCCGGTTGAAATCTTGGACCGTAAGGTCAAAGGATTGAAGCACAGTTGTATACCCATCCTCAAGGTCAGATGGAATTCTAGACATGGACCACAATCCACTTAGGCATGCAAAGGCTAGTTTAAGCAAAGATACTCTCATCTACTCTTAAGTAACAATACCCCTGAGGAAACAGGATAAAATTTCGGGACGAAATTCCCTTAACAGGGGGAGACTGTAACATCCGGCATTGAACCAGGTTAGCAACAACGACTTAATTAGTATTTAATGGCCAATTATAACCTAATAGGTGGTCATTAGAAATTAACCAAAGTGATTAACAAGGTTCATGAAGAAATTCAACTCAATTCGAATCAAATTCATCGGTGCGATGAATCGGGAAATCAATTAATCCGATCGAATTACGATATGAGGGATTAATTCAACTAAGTATATAATTAAATTATGATTAGTGACACTAATCATACACTAATACAATTACTTAACATTAATTATGCAAGACTAAAACAATTCATTAAAACAATGCATCCATAAGTATTTTTGAAATTACAAGAAAAGGGAAATACAAGAATACATTTCTAAATACTTTTATACAAAAAAAAAAAACAAAATACATCATTTTAATACTTAGAAATCAGCCAACAACACAAGGGAACACACTTTTGTGTCCCTTTGACTTTTTATAAAAATATTGAAAAGAATTATTCACTTTTTCTACTTTTCCAACATGTTGGTAAAGTATTAGACACCACCTTTATCATCATCATTTGCAAGACTAAAACTCTTCTATAAATAGAGGACTCATTTCCTCATTTCATTCACACCTTCAAAGCATAAACACCCTCTCATTCTCTATAGAAAAATCGGCCAAAGGGCCTAGTGCAAGGCCAAGAACTTGCAACTTTGTTCTTCATATTTTCTTCAAGTGTTCTTGGTGTTCTTCAAGGGTTTTGGTGCATATCTTGCAAGAATTTCAATTTCTACTCAAAATCATAATCCAAATACTTCAAAGTAAGTAAATACTAACTTATTTCATCATACATTTATGTTTATATAAGTCTTGCATAATATATATAATCACCAACAACAACAAGTTACATAAAAACTCAAGTTTATAAGTTTCTAGTTTTTATTTTTATGTTGTTTCTTTAAATGTGCATATGAATATATGAACACATTATAAACATGTTAATATTATGAAAACATGTGTTATATATGTGTTATATAACTTTTATAACTTTTATACAAGTAGTCTTTGAATAAACAACAAGAATCATAAGTTGTTTTAAGTTTATAAACTACGGATTTTCGGCAGAAAATTTATATCGACTTTGAAAAATCATAACTAATTCATAACTCAACGAAATGAGTTGATTCTTGTCTCAAAAGTTAGATCTATGTCTTAACTATAGATCTGTAATTTTTCATAATTTATTTTGAAGTTTAAGACCTCCAGAAATTATTTGGGAAACCGAAAGATTGACAGCTCAAAAATGGCCAACATAGCGTTTTTAACAAGCTTTTTCACCAACCTAAACAACTCGAAAAATGGCCGTTCTTGATTCTAAAAATCCTTTGTATATAGTAGTTTAATGTCCTAGAAAACCAAAGTCTAAAACATTTTGGAGCTTGGTCAAAAACAGCCTCAAAGTAGGCCGAAAAACCTCCGAAAAAGCTGGAAAATTATATATATATAAACTTGACGTTTTAAGCAAATCTTATTTATAAACTTGTAATGTTGGGTGATTTAAGAAATAAAAATCTATAAATATACCTATTATCATATATTAGTGATATTAAGTCCTTATTATCATTTAGGACTCGGTTAAACACCTCCGGTTTCATCACCCATCAAACAACGCACATTGCATTTTTTGCGCATATTTTGCCATCGCAATTCCGGTGAGTCTTCATAGTCCCATTTTTCACATTATTATGTTTTGGGATGAAATACATGTTTCGTTTTTATATGGACACGAAAACTTCTCGATTCTATTATGTATTACGTATGAGAATCTCCGCCCTTATATCATGAAATCGTTAGTTGCATTTGTTTGCAAGCGCGAATATATTGTGAATAGATCTATTGGGAGTCATGTCCCCCACTCGGGTTAGTGGTTTAGCTAACAGCGGGTGCATATATATTCAACACACGGTATTTTGGGAATACTGCTCGGGGCAAAACTCATTCTAATTAAGCTTCGGTGACATGATGGTTTACGTAATACATCTCATGGAATTTATGATTTTTATAAATTCAACGCATCTGATAATGTCCATACAACTGGTCTTTTCGTGTAAACCTATGAACTCACCAACAATTTTGTTGACGTATTTTAGCATGTATTTTCAGGTAATTAAGGCAAGTGTGCCTTCGGATACACCAACTTTCAAGCTTCCGCATTTCATGGAGTCGCATGCATATTTCGAAACTAACGGAGATTTGACTGCATTATTTTTGGACGCATTAATTATGTATTAAAATCTCTGTATTACGCGAACCTCATTTCTTTCATTTTGTAAAACATTATTACATTCTTAAGTTTTAATGATGTATTATTTCGAAAACGTCCATTTAGTGGTCGTTCGTTATAATTATGGTTACGCTTCCGCACTCGTCACGACTCGCTACCAACCAAGGTAGCAGGGTGTGACAGTAACATGAAGTAATTTGTTATGTGACTAAATCATGAACTCGAGTTTGTCACACAAGATTTTATTGTAGCCAAAAGCTGACACTATATGGTAACATAAGTTATTGTGTGTGGCCAAAGTGTAGTGTGTGTTAGAATGTAAAAATCTAATACGTAGTAGTCACATTGAGTGCCATTTTGTGTGACTAAATCATATGCCACTATATGGTCACTTGAATAATGTTTTGGGTAACCAAATCATATTCCATTATATGGTCACATCAAGTAATTGTATGTGTGACTAAGTCATATTCCAGTATATGGTCACATGAAGTAATTTGTTATGTGACTAAATCATGAACTCGAGTTTGTCACACATGATTTTAGTGTAGCCAAAAGCAGACACTATATGGTCACATATGTTAGTATGTGTGGCTAAAGTGTATTGTGTGTTAGAATGTAAAAATCTAATACGTATTAGTCACATTGAGTGCCATTTTGTGTGACTAAGTCATATGCCACTATATGGTCACTTGAATAATGATTTGGGTGACCCGATCATATTCCAGTATATGGTCACATTAAGTAATTTGTTATGTGACTAAATCATGAACTCGAGTTTGTCACACAAGATTTTATTGTAGCCAAAAGCTGACCCTATATGGTAACATAAGTTAGTGTGTGTGGCCAAAGTGTAGTGTGTGTTAGAATGTAAATATCTAATACGTAGTAGTCACATTGAGTGCCATTTTGTGTGACTAAATCATATGCCACTATATGGTCACTTGAATAATGTTTTGGGTAACCAAATCATATTCCATTATATGGACACATGAAGTAATTGTATGTGTGATAAGTCATATTCCAGTATATGGTCACATGAAGTAATTTGTTATGTGACTAAATCATGAACTCGAGTTTGTCACACATGATTTTAGTGTAGCGAAAAGCAGACACTATATGGTCACATATGTTAGTATGTGTGGCTAAAGTGTATTGTGTGTTAAAATGTAAAAATCTAATACGTAGTAGTCGCATTGAGTGCTATTTTGTGTGACTAAATCATATGCCTCTATATGGTCACTTGAATAATGACTTGGGTGACCTGATCATATTCCAGTATATGGTCACTTGACGTAATTTGTTATGTGACTAAATCATGAACTCGAGTTTGTCACACAAGATTTTAGTGTAGCCAAAAGCAGACACTATATGGTCACATATGTTAGTATGTGTGGCTAAAGTGTATTGTGTGTTAGAATGTAAAAATCTAATACGTAGTAGTCACATTGAGTGCCATTTTGTGTGACTAAATCATATGCCACTATATGGTCACTTGAATAATGATTTGGGTGACCAGATCATATTCCAGTATATGGTCACATGAAGTAATTTGTTATGTGACTAAATCATGAACTCGAGTTTGTCACACAAGATTTTATTGTAGCCAAAAGCAGACACTATATGGTAACATAAGTTAGTGTTTGTGGCCAAAGTGTAGTGTGTGTTAGAATGTAAAAATCTAATACGTAGTAGTCGCATTGAGTGCCATTTTGTGTGACTAAATCATATGCCACTATATGGTCACTTGAATAATGTTTTGGGTGACCAAATCATATTCCATTATATGGTCACATGAAGTAATTGTATGTGTGACTAAATCATATTCCAGTATATGGTCACATGAAGTAATTTGTTATGTGACTAAATCATGAACTCGAGTTTGTCACACATGATTTTAGTGTAGCCAAAAGCAGACACTATATGGTCACATAAGTTAGTATGTGTGGCTAAAGTGTATTGTGTGTAAGAATGTAAAAATCTAACACGTAGCAGTCACATTGAGTGCCATTTTGTGTGACTAAATCATATGCCAGTATATGGTCCCTTGAATAATGATTTGGATGACCAAATCATATTCGAGTATATGGTCACATGAAGTAATTGTATGTGTAAGAAAATTATATTCCAGTATATATGGTCACATGAAGTAATTTGTTATATGGCTAAATCATGAACTCGAGTTTGTCACACAAGATTTTAATGTAGCCAAAAGCAGACACTATATGGTAACATAAGTTAGTGTCTGTGGCCAAAGTGTAATGTGTGTTAGAATATAAAAATCTAATACGTAGTAGTCACATTGAGTGCCATTTTGTGTGACTAAGTCATATGCCACTATATGGTCACTTGAATAATGATTTTGGTGACCAAATAATATTCCAGTATATGGTCACATGAAGTAATTCTATGTGTGACTAAATCATATTCCAGTATATGGTCACATGAAGTGATTTGTTATGTGGCTAAATCAAGAACTCGAGTTTGTCACACAAGATTTTAGTGTAGCCAAAAGCAGACACTATATGGTCACATTAGTTAGTATGTGTGGCTAAAGTGTGTTGTGTGTTAGAATGTAAAAATCTAATACGTAGTAGTCATATTGAGTGCCATTTTGTGTGACTAAATCATATGCCACTATATGGTCACTTGAATAATGATTTGGGTGACCAGATCATATTCCAGTATATGGTCACATGAAGTAATTTGTTATGTGACTAAATCATGAACTCGAGTTTGTCACACAAGATTTTAGTGTAGCCTAAAGCAGACACTATATGGTCACATAAGTTAGTATGTGTGGCTAAAGTGTATTGTGTGTAAGAATGTAAAAATCTAACACGTAGCAGTCACATTGAGTGCCATTTTGTGTGACTAAATCATATGCCACTATATGGTCCCTTGAATAATGATTTGGATGACCAAATCATATTCGAGTATATGGTCACATGAAGTAATTGTATGTGTAAGAAAATTATATTCCAGTATATATGGTCACATGAAGTAATTTGTTATGTGGCTAAATCATGAACTCGAGTTTGTCACACAAGATTTTAATGTAGCCAAAAGCAGACACTATATGGTAACAAAAGTTAGTGTCTGTGGCCAAAGTGTAATGTGTGTTAGAATATAAAAATCTAATACGTAGTAGTCACATTGAGTGCCATTTTGTGTGACTAAGTCATATGCCACTATATGGTCACTTGAATAATGATTTTGGTGACCAAATAATATTCCAGTATATGGTCACATGAAGTAATTCTATGTGTGACTAAATCATATTCCAGTATATGGTCACATGAAGTAATTTGTTATGTGGCTAAATCAAGAACTCGAGTTTGTCACACAAGATTTTAGTGTAGCCAAAAGCAGACACTATATGGTCACATTAGTTAGTATGTGTGGCTAAAGTGTATTGTGTGTTAGAATGTAAAAATCTAATACGTAGTAGTCACATTGAGTGCCATTTTGTGTTACTAAATCATATGCCACTATATGGTCACTTGAATAATGATTTGGGTGACCAGATCATATTCCAGTATATGGTCACATGAAGTAATTTGTTATGTGACTAAATCATGAACTCGAGTTTGTCACACAAGATTTTATTGTAGCCAAAAGCTGACACTATATGGTAACATAAGTTAGTGTGTGTTAAAGTGTAAAAATCTAATACGTAGTAGTCACATTGAGTGCCATTTTGTGTGACTAAATCATATGCCACTATATGGTCACTTGAATAATGTTTTGGGTAACCAAATCATATTCCATTATATGGACACATGAAGTAATTGTATGTGTGACAAGTCATATTCCAGTATATGGTCACATGAAGTAATTTGTTATGTGACTAAATCATGAACTCGAGTTTGTCACACATGATTTTAGTGTAGCCAAAAGCAGACACTATATGGTCACATATGTTAGTATGTGTGGCTAATGTGTATTGTGTGTTAGAATGTAAAAATCTAATACGTAGTAGTCGCATTGAGTGCTATTTTGTGTGACTAAATCATATGCCTCTATATGGTCACTTGAATAATGACTTGGGTGACCTGATCATATTCCAGTATATGGTCACTTGAAGTAATTTGTTATGTGACTAAATCATGAACTCGAGTTTGTCACACAAGATTTTAGTGTAGCCTAAAGCAGACACTATATGGTCACATAAGTTAGTATGTGTGGCTAAAGTGTATTGTGTGTTAGAATGTAAAAATCTAATACGTAGTAGTCACATAGAGTGCCATTTTGTGTGACTAAATCATATGCCACTATATGGTCACTTGAATAATGATTTGGGTGACCAGATCATATTCCAGTATATGGTCACATGAAGTAATTTGTTATGTGACTAAATCATGAACTCGAGTTTGTCACACAAGATTTTATTGTTGCCAAAAGCAGACACTATATGGTAACATAAGTTAGTGTTTGTGGCCAAAGTGTAGTGTGTGTTAGAATGTAAAAATCTAATACGTAGTAGTCGCATTGAGTGCCATTTTGTGTGACTAAATCATATGCCACTATATGGTCACTTGAACAATGTTTTGGGTGACCAAATCATATTCCATTATATGGTCACATGAAATAATTGTATGTGTGACTAAATCATATTCCAGTATATGGTCACATGAAGTAATTTGTTATGTGACTAAATCATGAACTCGAGTTTGTCACACATGATTTTAGTGTAGCCAAAAGCAGACACTATATGGTCACATAAGTTAGTATGTGTGGCTAAAGTGTATTGTGTGTTAGAATGTAAAAATCTAACACGTAGCAGTCACATTGAGTGCCATTTTGTGTGACTAAATCATATGCCACTATATGGTCCCTTGAATAATGATTTGGATGACCAAATCATATTCGAGTATATGGTCACCTGAAGTAATTGTATGTGTAAGAAAATTATATTCCAGTATATATGGTCACATGAAGTAATTTGTTATGTGGCTAAATCATGAACTCGAGTTTGTCACACAAGATTTTAATGTTGCCAAAAGCAGACACTATATGGTAACATAAGTTAGTGTCTGTGGCCAAAGTGTAATGTGTGTTAGAATATAAAAATCTAATACGTAGTAGTCACATTGAGTGCCATTTTGTGTGACTAAATCATATGCCACTATATGGTCACTTGAAGAATGATTTTGGTGACCAAATAATATTCCAATATATGGTCACATGAAGTAATTCTATGTGTGACTAAATCATATTCCAGTATATGGTCACATGAAGTGATTTTTTATGTGGCTAAATCAAGAACTCGAGTTTGTCACACAAGATTTTAGTGTAGCCAAAAGCAGACACTATATGGTCACATTAGTTAGTATGTGTGGCTAAAGTGTATTGTGTGTTAGAATGTAAAAATCTAATACGTAGTAGTCACATTGAGTGCCATTTTGTGTTACTAAATCATATGCCACTATATGGTCACTTGAATAATGATTTGGGTGACCAGATCATATTCCAGTATATGGTCACATGAAGTAATTTGTTATGTGACTAAATCATGAACTCGAGTTTGTCACACAAGATTTTAGTGTAGCCTAAAGCAGACACTATATGGTCACATAAGTTAGTATGTGTGGCTAAAGTGTATTGTGTGTAAGAATGTAAAAATCTAACACGTAGCAGTCACATTGAGTGCCATTTTGTGTGACTAAATCATATGCCACTATATGGTCCCTTGAATAATGATTTGGATGACCAAATCATATTCGAAGTTATATGGTCACATGAAGTAATTGTATGTGTAATGAGAAAATTATATTCCAGTATATATGGTCACATGAAGTAAATTGTTATGTGGGCTAAATCATGAACTCTGAGTTTTGTCACACAAGATTTTAATTAGCCAAAGCAGACACTTATGGTAACATAAGTTAGTGTCTGTGGCCAAGTGTAGATGTGTGTTAGAATATAAAATCTAATACATAGTAGTCACATTGAAGTGCCATTTTGTGTGATAAGTCATATGCCACGTATATGGTGCCGTTGAATGAATGATTTTGGGACCAAATATATTCCAGTAATGGTTCACATGAAAGTAATTTCTATGTGTGACTAAACAATTCCAGATTATTGGGTCACATGAAGTAATTTGTTATGTGACTAAATCATGAACTCGAGTTTGTCACACAAGATTTTATTGTAGCCAAAAGCTGACACTATATGGTAACATAAGTTAGTGTGTGTGGCCAAAGTGTAGTGTGTGTTAGAATGTAAAAATCTAATACGTAGTAGTCACATTGAGTGCCATTTTGTGTGACTAAATCATATGCCACTATATGGTCACTTGAATAATGATTTTGGTGACCAAATCATATTCCAGTATATGGTCACATGAAGTAATTTGTTATGTGACTAAATCATGAACTCGAGTTTGTCACACAAGATTTTATTGTAGCCAAAAGCTGACACTATATGGTAACATAAGTTAGTGTGTGTGGCCAAAGTGTAGTGTGTGTTAGAATGTAAAAATCTAATACGTAGTAGTCACATTGAGTGCCATTTTGTGTGACTAAATCATATGCCACTATATGGTCACTTGAATAATGTTTTGGGTAACCAAATCATATTCCATTATATGGTCACATCAAGTAATTGTATGTGTGACTAAGTCATATTCCAGTATATGGTCACATGAAGTAATTTGTTATGTGACTAAATCATGAACTCGAGTTTGTCACACATGATTTTAGTGTAGCCAAAAGCAGACACTATATGGTCACATATGTTAGTATGTGTGGCTAATGTGTATTGTGTGTTAGAATGTAAAAATCTAATACGTAGTAGTCGCATTGAGTGCTATTTTGTGTGACTAAATCATATGCCTCTATATGGTCACTTGAATAATGACTTGGGTGACCTGATCATATTCCAGTATATGGTCACTTGAAGTAATTTGTTATGTGACTAAATCATGAACTCGAGTTTGTCACACAAGATTTTAGTGTAGCCAAAAGCAGACACTATATGGTCACATAAGTTAGTATGTGTGGCTAAAGTGTATTGTGTGTTAGAATGTAAAAATCTAATACATAGTAGTCGCATTGAGTGCTATTTTGGGTAACCAAATCATATTCCATTATATGGTCAAATGAAGTAATTGTATGTGTGACTAAATCATATTCCAGTATATGGTCACATGAAGTAATTTGTTATGTGACTAAATCATGAACTCGAGTTTGTCACACATGATTTTAGTGTAGCTAAAAGCAGACACTACATGGTCACATAAGTTAGTATGTGTGGCTAAAGTGTATTGTGTGTTAGAATGTAAACATCTAATACGTAGTAGTCACATTGAGTGCCATTTTGTGTGACTAAATCATACGCCACTATATGGTCACTTGAATAATATTTTGGGAAACCAAATCATATTCCATTATATGGTCGCATGAAGTAATTGTATGTGTGAGACAATCATATTCCAGTATATGGTCACATGAAGTAATTTTTTATGTGACTAAATCATGAACTCGAGTTTGTCACACATGATTTTAGTGTAGCTAAAAGCAGTCACTACATGGTCACATAAGTTAGTATGTGTGGCTAAAGTGTATTGTGTGTTAGAATGTAAAAATCTAATACGTAGTAGTCACATTGAGTGCCATTTTGTGTGACTAAATCATATGCCACTATATGGTGACTTGAATAATGATTTTGGTGACCAAATAATATTCCAGTATACGGTCACATGAAGTAATTGTATGTGTGACTAAATCATATTCCACTATATGGTCACATGAAGTAATTTGTTATGTGGCTAAATCATGAACTCGAGTTTGTCACACAAGATTTTAGTGTAGCCAAATGCATACACTATATGGTAACATATGTTAGTGTCTGTGGCCAAAGTGTAGTGTGTTAGAATGTAAAAATCTAATACGTAGTAGTCACATTGAGTGCCATTTTGTGTGACTAAATCATATGCCACTATATGGTCACCTGAATAATGATTTGGATTACAACATCATATTCCAGTATATTGTCACATGAAGTAATTTGTTATGTGACTAAATCATGAACTCGAGTTTGTCACACAAGATTTTATTGTAGCCAAAAGCAGACACTATATGGTAACATAAGTTAGTGTGTGTGGCCAAAGTGTAGTGTGTGTTTGAATCTAAAAATCTAATACGTAGTAGTCACATTGAGTGCCATTTTGTGTGACTAAATCATATGCCACTATATGGTCACTTGAATAATATTTTGGCTAACCAAATCATATTCCATTATATGGTCACATGAAGTAATTGTATGTGTGAGACAATCATATTCCAGTATATGGTCACATGAAGTAATTTGTTATGTGAATAAATCATGAAATCGAGTTTGTGACACATGATTTTAGTGTAGCTAAAAGCAGACACTATATGGTCACATTAGTTAGTATGTGTGGCTAAAGTGTATTGTGTGTTAGAATGTAAAAATCTAATACGTAGTAGTTACATTGAGTGCCATTTTGTATGACTAAATCATATGCCACTATATGGTCACTTGAATAATGATTTGGATGACCAAATCGTATTCCATTACATGGTCACATGAAGTAATTGTATGTGTGACTAAATCATATTCCAGTATATGGTCACATGAAGTAATTTGTTATGTGTCTAAATCATGAACTCGAGTTTGTCACACAAGATTTTAGTGTAGCCAAAAGCAGACACTATATGGTAACATAAGTTAGTGTCTGTGGCCAAAGTGTAGTGTGTGTTAGAATGTAAAAATCTAATACGTAGTAGTCACATTGAGTGCCATTTTGTGTGACTAAATCATATGCCACTATATGGTCACTTGAATAATGATTTTGGTGACCAAATAATATTCCAGTATATGGTCACATGAAGTAATTGTATGTGTGACTAAATCATATTCCAGTATATGGTCACATGAAGTAATTTGTTATGTGGCTAAATCATGAACTCGAGTTTGTCACACAAGATTTTAGTGTAGCCAAAGGCAGACACTATATGGTAACATAAGTTAGTGTCTGTGGCCAAAGTGTAGTGTGTGTTAGAATGTAAAAATCTAATACGTAGTAGTCACATTGAGTGTGTGACTAAATCACATGCCACTATATGGTCACCTGAATAATGATTTGGATTACCAAATCATATTCCAGTATATGGTCACATGAAGTAATTTTTTATGTGACTAAATCATGAACTCGGGTTTGTCACACAAGATTTTATTGTAGCCAAAAGCAGACACTATATGGTAACATAAGTTAGTGTGTGTGGCAAAAGTGTAGTGTGTGTTAGAATGTAAAAATCTAATACGTAGTAGTCACATTGAGTGCCATTTTGTGTGACTAAATCATATGCCACTATATGGTCACTTGAATAATATTTTGGGTAACCAAATCATATTCCATTATATGGTCAAATGAAGTAATTGTATGTGTGACTAAATCATATTCCAGTATATGGTCACATGAAGTAATTTGTTATGTGACTAAATCATGAACTCGAGTTTGTCACACATGATTTTAGTCTAGCCAAAAGCAGACACTATATGGTCACATAAGTTAGTATGTGTGGCTAAAGTGTATTGTGTGTTAGAATGTAAAAATCTAACACGTAGTAGTCACATTGAGTGCCATTTTATGTGACTAAATCATATGCCACTATATGGTCACCAGAATAATGATTTGGATGACCAAATCATATTCCATTATATGGTCACATGAAGTAATTGTATGTGTGACTAAATCATATTCTAGTATATGGTCACATGAAGTAATTTGTTATGTGGCTAAATCATGAACTCGAGTTTGTCACACAAGATTTATGTGTAGCCAAAAGCAGACACTATATGGTCACATAAGTTAGTATGTGTGGCTAAAGTGTAGAGTGTGTTAGAATGTAAAAATCTAATACGTAGTAGTCACATTGAGAGCCATTTTGTGTGACTAAATCATATGCCACTACATGGTCTCTTGAATAATGATTTAGGTGACCAGATCAGATTCCAGTATATGGTCACATGAAGTAATTGTAGGTGTGACTAAATCATATTCCAGTATATGGTCACAAGAAGTAATTTGTTATGTGACTAAATCATTAACTCAACTTTGTCACACAAGATTTTAGTGTAGCCAAATGCAGACAGTATATGGTAACATAAGTTAGTGTATGTGGCCAAAGTGTAGTGTGAGTTAGAATGTAAAAATCTAATATGTAGTAGTCACATTGAGTGCCATTTTGTGTGACTAAATCATATGCCACTATGTGGTCACTTGAATAATGATTTTGGTGACCAAATCATATTCCAGTATATGGTCACAAGAAGTAATTTGTTATGTGACTAAATCATGAACTCGAGTTTGTCACACAAGATTTTATTGTAGCCAAAAGCTGACACTATATGGTAACATAAGTTAGTGTGTGTGGCAAAAGTGTAGTGTGTGTTAGAATGTAAAAATCTAATACGTAGTAGTCACATTGGGTGCCATTTTGTGTGACTAAATCATATGCCACTATATGGTCAATTGAATAATATTTTGGGTAACCAAATCATATTCCATTATATGGTCACATGAAGTAATTGTATGTGTGAGACAATCATATTCCAGTATATGGTCACATGAAGTAATTTGTTATGTGAATAAATCATGAACTCGAGTTTGTGACACATGATTTTAGTGTAGCTAAAAGCAGACACTATATGGTCACATTAGTTAGTATGTGTGGCTAAAGTGTATTGTGTGTTAGAATGTAAAAATCTAATACGTAGTAGTTACATTGAGTGCCATATTGTATGACTAAATCATATGCCACTATATGGTCACTTGAATAATGATTTGGATGACCAAATCGTATTCCATTACATGGTCACATGAAGTAATTGTATGTGTGACTAAATCATATTCCAGTATATGGTCACATGAAGTAATTTGTTATGTGTCTAAATCATGAACTCGAGTTTGTCACACAAGATTTTAGTGTAGCCAAAAGCAGACACTATATGGTAACATAAGTTAGTGTCTGTGGCCAAAGTGTAGTGTGTGTTAGAATGTAAAAATCTAATACGTAGTAGTCACATTGAGTGCCATTTTGTGTGACTAAATCATATGCCACTATATGGTCACTTGAATAATGATTTTGGTGACCAAATAATATTCCAGTATATGGTCACATGAAGTAATTGTATGTGTGACTAAATCATATTCCAGTATATGGTCACATGAAGTAATTTGTTATGTGGCTAAATCATGAACTCTAGTTTGTCACACAAGATGTTAGTGTAGCCAAATGCAGACACTATATGGTAACATAAGTTAGTGTCTGTGGCCAAAGTGTAGTGTGTGTTAGAATGTAAAAATCTAATACGTAGTAGTCACATTGAGTGTGTGACTAAATCACATGCCACTATATGGTCACCTGAATAATGATTTGGATTACCAATTCATATTCCAGTATATGGTCACATGAAGTAATTTTTTATGTGACTAAATCATGAACTCGGGTTTGTCACACAAGATTTTATTGTAGCCAAAAGCAGACACTATATGGTAACATAAGTTAGTGTGTGTGGCAAAAGTGTAGTGTGTGTTAGAATGTAAAAATCTAATACGTAGTAGTCACATTGAGTGCCATTTTGTGTGACTAAATCATATGCCACTATATGGTCACTTGAATAATATTTTGGGTAACCAAATCATATTCCAATATATGGTCAAATGAAGTAATTGTATGTGTGACTAAATCATATTCCAGTATATGGTCACATGAAGTAATTTGTTATGTGACTAAATCATGAACTCGAGTTTGTCACACATGATTTTAGTCTAGCCAAAAGCAGACACTATATGGTCACATAAGTTAGTATGTGTGGCTAAAGTGTATTGTGTGTTAGAATGTAAAAATCTAACACGTAGTAGTCACATTGAGTGCCATTTTATGTGACTAAATCATATGCCACTATATGGTCACCAGAATAATGATTTGGATGACCAAATCATATTCCATTATATGGTCACATGAAGTAATTGTATGTGTGACTAAATCATATTCTAGTATATGGTCACATGAAGTAATTTGTTATGTGGCTAAATCATGAACTCGAGTTTGTCACACAAGATTTAAGTGTAGCCAAAAGCAGACACTATATGGTCACATAAGTTAGTATGTGTGGCTAAAGTGTAGAGTGTGTTAGAATGTAAAAATCTAATACGTAGTAGTCACATTAAGTGCCATTTTGTGTGACTAAATCATATGCCACTACATGGTCTCTTGAATAATGATTTAGGTGACCAGATCAGATTCCAGTATATGGTCACATGAAGTAATTGTAGGTGTGACTAAATCATATTCCAGTATATGGTCACAAGAAGTAATTTGTTATGTGACTAAATCATTAACTCAACTTTGTCACACAAGATTTTAGTGTAGCCAAATGCAGACAGTATATGGTAACATAAGTTAGTGTATGTGGCCAAAGTGTAGTGTGAGTTAGAATGTAAAAATCTAATATGTAGTAGTCACATTGAGTGCCATTTTGTGTGACTAAATCATATGCCACTATATGGTCACTTGAATAATGATTTTGGTGACCAAATCATATTCCAGTATATGGTCACAAGAAGTAATTTGTTATGTGACTAAATCATGAACTCGAGTTTGTCACACAAGATTTTATTGTAGCCAAAAGCTGACACTATATGGTAACATAAGTTAGTGTGTGTGGCCAAAGTGTAGTGTGTGTTAGAATGTAAAAATCTAATACGTAGTAGTCACATTGAGTTCCATTTTGTGTGACTAACTCATATGCCACTATATGGTCACTTGAATAATGTTTTGGGTAACCAAAGCATATTCCATTATATGGTCACATGAAGTAATTGTATGTGTGACTAAGCCATATTCCAGTATATGGTCACATGAAGTAATTTGTTATGTGACTAAATCATGAACTCGAGTTTGTCACACATGATTTTAGTGTAGCCAAAAGCAGACACTATATGGTAACATAAGTTAGTGTCTGGGGCCAAAGTGTAGTGTGTGTTAGAATGTAAAAATCTAATACGTAGTAGTCACATTGAGTGGCATTTTGTGTGACTAAATCATATGCCACTATATGGTCACGTGAATAATGATTTGGATTACCAAATCATATTCCTGTATATGGTCACATGAAGTAATTTGTTATGTGACTAAATCATGAACTCGAGTTTGTCACACAAGATTTTATTGTAGCCAGAAGCAGACACTATATGGTGACATAAGTTAGTATGTGTGGCTAAAGTGTATTGTGTGTTAGAATGTTAAAATCTAACACGTAGTAGTCACATTTAGTGCCATTTTGTGTGACTAAATCATATGCCACTATATGGTCACCTGAATAATGATTTGGATTACCAAATCATATTCCAGTATATGGTCACATGAAGTAATTTGTTATGTGACTAAATCATGAACTCGAGTTTGTCACACAAGATTTTATTGTAGCCAAAAGCAGACACTATATGGTAACATGGCCAAAGTGTAGTGTGTGTTAGAATGTAAAAATCTAATACGTAGTAGTCACATTGAGTGCCATTTTGTGTGACTAAATCATATGCCACTATATGGTCACTTGAATAATATTTTGGGTAACCAAATCATATTCCATTATATGGTCAAATGAAGTAATTGTATGTGTGACTAAATCATATTCCAGTATATGGTCACATGAAGTAATTTGTAATGTGACTAAATCATGAACTCGAGTTTGTCACACATGATTTTAGTGTAGCCAAAAGAAGACACTATATGGTCACATAAGTTAGTATGTGTGGCTAAAGTGTATTGTGTGTTAGAATGTAAAAATCTAACACGTAGTAGTCTCATTTAGTGCCATTTTGTGTGACTAAATCATATGCCACTATATGGTCACTTGAATAATGATTTGGATGACCAAATCATATTCCATTATATGGTCACATGAAGTAATTGTGAGTATGACTAAATCATATTCCAGTATATGGTCACATGAAGTAATTTGTTATGTGGCTAAATCATGAACTCGAGTTTGTCACACAAGATTTAAGTGTAGCCAAAAGCAGACACTATATGGTCACATAAGTTAGTATGTGTGGCTAAAGTGTAGAGTGTGTTAGAATGTAAAAATCTAAGACGTAGTAGTCACATTGAGTGCCATTTTGTGTGACTAAATCATATGCCACTACATGGTCTCTTGAATAATGATTTAGGTGACCAGATCGGATTCCAGTATATGGTCACATGAAGTAATTGTAGGTGTGACTAAATCATATTCCAATATATGGTCACAAGAAGTAATTTGTTATTTGACTAAATCATTAACTCAACTTTGTCACACAAGATTTTAGTAGCCAAATGCAGACACTATATGGTAACATAAGTTAGTGTCTGTGGCCAAAGAGTAGTGTGTGTTAGAATGTAAAAATCTAAAACGTAGTAGTCACATTGAGTGCCATTTTGTGTGACTAAATCATATGCCACTATATGGTCACTTGAATAATGATTTTGGTGACCAAATCATATTCCAGTATATGGTCACATGAAGTAATTTGTTATGTGACTAAATCATGAACTCGAGTTTGTCACACAAGATTTTATTGTAGCCAAAAGCAGACACTATATGGTAACATAAGTTAGTGTGTGTGGCCAAAGTGTAGTGTGTGTTAGAATGTAAAAATCTAATACGTAGTAGTCACATTGGGTGCCATTTTGTGTGACTAAATCATATGCCACTATATGGTCACTTGAATAATATTTTGGGTAACCAAATCATATTCCATTATATGGTCAAATGAAGTAATTGTATGTGTGACTAAATCATATTCCAGTATATGGTCACATGAAGTAATTTGTTATGTGACTAAATCATGAACTCGAGTTTGTCACACATGATTTTAGTGTAGCCAAAAGCAGACACTATATGGTAACATAAGTTAGTGTCTGTGGCCAAAGTGTAGTGTGTGTTAGAATGTAAAAATCTAATACGTAGTAGTCACATTGAGTGCCATTTTGTGTGACTAAATCATATGCCACTATATGGTCACCTGAATAATGATTTGGATTACCAAATCATATTCCAGTATATGGTCACATGAAGTAATTTGTTATGTGACTAAATCATGAACTCGAGTTTGTCACACAAGATTTTATTGTAGCCAAAAGCAGACACTATATGGTAACATAAGTTAGTGTGTGTGGCCAAAGTGTAGTGTGTGTTAGAATGTAAAAATCTAATACGTAGTAGTCACATTGAGTGCCATTTTGTGTGACTAAATCATATGCCACTGTATGGTCACTTGAATAATATTTTGGGTAACCAAATCATATTCCATTATATGGTCAAATGAAGTAATTGTATGTGTGACTAAATCATATTCCAGTATATGGTCACATGAAGTAATTTGTTATGTGACTAAAATATGAACTCGAGTTTGTCACACATGATTTTAGTGTAGCCAAAAGCAGACACTATATGGTAACATAAGTTAGTGTCTGTGGCCAAAGTGTAGTGTGTGTTAGAATGTAAAAATCTAATACGTAGTATCCACATTGAGAGCCATTTTGTGTGACTAAATCATATGCCACTATATGGTCACCTGAATAAAGATTTGGATTACCAAATCATATTCCAGTATATGGTCACATGAAGTAATTTGTTATGTGACTAAATCATGAACTCGAGTTTGTCACACAAGATTTTATTGTAGCCAAAAGCAGACACTATATGGTAACATAAGTTATTGTGTGTGGCCAAAGTGTAGTGTGTGTTAGAATGTAAAAATCTAATACGTAGTAGTCACATTGAGTGCCATTTTGTGTGACTAAATCATATGCCACAGTATGGTCACTTGAATAATATTTTGGGTAACCAAATCATATTCGATTATATGGTCAAATGAAGTAATTCTATGTGTGACTAAATCATATTCCAGTATATGGTCACATGAAGTAATTTGTTATGTGACTAAATCATGAACTCGAGTTTGTCACACATGATTTTAGTGTAGCCAAAAGCAGACACTATATGGTAACATACGTTAGTGGAAGTGGCCAAAGTGTAGTGTGTGTTAGAATGTAAAAATCTAATACGTAGTAGCCACATTGAGTGCCATTTTGGGTGACTAAATCATATGCCACTATATGGTCACCTGAATAATGATTTGGATTACCAAATCATATTCCAGTACATGGTCACATGAAGTAATTTGTTATGTGACTAAATCATGAACTCGAGTTTGTCGCACAAGATTTTATTGTAGCCAAAAGCAGACACTATATGGTAACATAAGTTAGTGTTTGTGGCCAAAGTGTAGTGTGTGTTAGAATGTAAATATCTAATACGTAGTAGTCACATTGAGTGCCATTTTGTGTGACTAAATCATATGCCACTGTATGGTCACTTGAATAATATTTTGGGTAACCAAATCATATTCCATTATATGGTCAAATGAAGTAATTGTATGTGTGACTAAATCATATTCCAGTATATGGTCACATGAAGTAATTTGTTATGTGACTAAATCATGAACTCGAGTTTGTCACACATGATTTTAGTGTAGCCAAAAGCAGACACTATATGGTAACATAAGTTAGTGTCTGTGGCCAAAGTGTAGTGTGTGTTAGAATGTAAAAATCTAATACGTAGTAGTCACATTGAGTGCCATTTTGTGTGACTATATCATATGCCACTATATGGTCCCCTGAATAATGATTTGGTTTACCAAATCATGTTCCAGTATATGGTCACATGAAGTAATTTGTTATGTGACTAAATCATGAACTTGAGTTTGTCACACAAGATTTTATTGTAGCCAAAAGCAGACACTATATGGTCACATAAGTTAGTATGTGTGGCTAAAGTGTATTGTGTGTTAGAATGTAAAAATCTAACACGTAGTAGTCACATTTAGTGCCATTTTGTGTGACTAAATCAGATGCCACTATATGGTCACTTGAATAATGATTTGGAAGACCAAATCATATTCCATTATATGGTCACATGAAGTAATTGTATGTGTGACTAAATCATATTCCAGTATATGGTCACATGAAGTAATTTGTTATGTGACTAAATCATGAACTCGAGTTTGTCACACATGATTTTAGTGTAGCCAAAAGCAGACACTATATGGTAACATACGTTAGTGGAAGTGGCCAAAGTGTAGTGTGTGTTAGAATGTAAAAATCTAATACGTAGTAGTCACATTGAGTGCCATTTTGGGTGACTAAATCATATGCCACTATATGGTCACCTGAATAATGATTTGGATTACCAAATCATATTCCAGTACATGGTCACATGAAGTAATTTGTTATGTGACTAAATCATGAACTCGAGTTTGTCACACAAGATTTTATTGTAGCCAAAAGCAGACACTATATGGTAACATAAGTTAGTGTGTGTGGCCAAAGTGCAGTGTGTGTTAGAATGTAAAAATCTAATATGTAGTAGTCACATTGAGTGCCATTTTGTGTGACTAAATTATATGCCACTGTATGGTCACTTGAATAATATTTTGGGTAACCAAATCATATTCCATTATATGGTCAAATGAAGTAATTGTATGTGTGTCTAAATCATATTCCAGTATATGGTCACATGAAGTAATTTGTTATGTAACTAAATCATGAACTCGAGTTTGTCACACATGATTTTAGTGTAGCCAAAAGTAGACACTATATGGTAACATAAGTTAGTGTCTGTGGCCAAAGTGTAGTGTGTGTTAGAATGTAAAAATCTAATACGTAGTAGTCACATTGAGTGCCATTTTGTGTGACTATGTCATATGCCACTATATGGTCCCCTGAATAATGATTTGGATTACCAAATCATATTCCAGTATATGGTCAAATGAAGTAATTTGTTATGTGACTAAATCATGAACTCGAGTTTGTCACACAAGATTTTATTGTAGCCAAAAGCAGACACTATATGGTAACATAAGTTAGTGTGTGTGGCCAAAGTGTAGTGTGTGTTAGAATGTAAAAATCTAATACGTAGTAGTCACATTGAGTGCCATTTTGTGTGACTAAATCATATGCCACTACATGGTCTCTTGAATAAAGATTTAGGTGACCAGATCAGATTCCAGTATATGGTCACATGAAGTAATTGTAGGTGTGACTAAATCATATTCCAGTATATGGTCACATGAAGTAATTTGTTATGTGACTAAATCATTGACTCAACTTTGTCACACAAGATTTTAGTGTAGCCAAATGCAGACACTATATGGTAACATAAATTAGTGTCTGTGGCCAAAGAGTAGTGTGTGTTAGAATGTCAAAATCTAATACGTAGTAGTCACAGTGAGTACCATTTTGTGTGACTAAATCATATGCCACTATATGGTCACTTGAATAATGATTTTGGTGACCAAATCATATTCCAGTATATGGTCACATGAAGTAATTTGTTATGTGACTAAATCATGAACTCGAGTTTGTCACACATGATTTTAGTGTAGCCAAAAGCAGACACTATATGGTCACATAAGTTAGTATGTGTGGCTAAAGTGTATTGTGTGTTAGAATGTAAAAATCTAATACGTAGTAGTCACATTGAGTGCCATTTTGTGTGACTAAAT
>JAANYP010002327.1:49334-61227 GCA_020465985.1 Centrapalus pauciflorus | reverse complement strand
TGCATTATCGTGTAATTTGTGGGTTTGGAATAATAATGATAGAGAAAATGATATTATCTTAATAACAGCCCAACAAGCCTAGTAACAGGCCCAATGAGTTAGTTTAGTCCAAGTTAGTGCTATATATCAAGAGGTAGGCAAAGAGAGAGAGGCATGTGTGTTAATTGTTTGTTAGTCGGCTGTTAGGCTTGGGCAGAGAGAGTTTTATCTCTTCTGAATTTGGGCAGTACGGTTCACCATCTTTTGGGTTCCCTTACTGATTTGTTTTCTTTTAATCTTTTGAATTCCAATCTTTCAGTATCATTCTTCTTGTTATTAGTTTCCTGCTCTAGTTTCTATTAAATAACCCATGAAATGTTTGAATCAGGTTCCGTTTCTTGATATCTGCAACACATTATTGGATCCAAGCTTGCCGTTGACAATACTAGACTACGAAGAATTTGGAAATCCTAAAATAAAATCTCATTTCGATTCAATTATGAAGTATTCTCCTTATGATAATATACAAAGAGGAATCTGCTATCCTTCAATGCTTGTCATAGCGTCTTTTCATGATACAAGGTACACCCTTTTAGACTATGAACAGATGCATGCAAGTACTTCATTTGTTATGAATTGAGTAATTATTTGTTGAATCATGATACTTGGCATTTTGTTGCAAACTAACTATTATTCTGGTGAAATTGCAAAAGCAATAAAACCATCATGCCTGATGTTTGCACTTTTATCAGTATTGCTCGATCTCACATACTACGGTGTTATTTCTTAGCATTCTCAATGATCTTTAGTTTGCAATGAAAAGGCTAGCATGATGGTTTGGAAAACCAATCTCTTGTTGTGAATGCATCGTGCATTATGTTGCAGGGTTGGAGTATGGGAAAGTGCCAAATATGTGTCGAGAATACGAGAAAGCACATGTCCAAATTGTTGTCGTTCGGTCATACTGAAGACAAATATGAGTGGCGGCCATTTTGGAGAAGGAGGGCGTTCTGGGCAGTGTGAAGAACTAGCATATGAATATGCCTTCCTTATGAAAGTTATGGACCAGTTGGATTCAAGTGAAAGGGATTGCAAATGAAATCAGGTATGTTCTATTTATACACGTGCTTATTGTTCACCTAGAAAAAGCATGATAATACTGTTACCACTGCCAACTCTTTTGGCACAAGCTGTTTGTCTCTACTAAAACGGGCACCCTTGCACCTTGGTGATCATTTCAGGTCCTTGCTGTCGTCCTCCAGAAACCCATTCCAGTTGGACCTCACCACATAATATTTGGTGGTTGTCTGGTGTCATAAGCTGCCCAAGCACCTGCAACATAGACCCCATCAGTGGCACATCAAACTCCTTGGCTCCTTGCCATCACAATCGGTGGGGACCACACATGGGTCTCCGGTCTTGTATTGCCCCAAGAAACAAAAAGCACATGTCATTCAACTCCAGTCACCTTCCACAGACAAGAATTCGATGATAAAATATAACCAATCGGCTTTATAACCATACTTGATACTCCAAAACAAGCTCAAGGCATTACTGAACAAGTGAACATAATTAAGTTTCAAAACATACATCACTTTTATTCAGGAATTTGCTATAAGACACACATGTATATTGCTTCTTGCTTGTCAAAATGCTTTTCCAGCATGGATAATCATCGTTTTGATGCAAGTTTAGCAATAGGTTTACACACACACACACAACCATCAGAGCCTGTTTCTTTAGAGTTGTGATTTGCTTCAGAATGCTGTATGGTATTCGTGATGCAGCTAAGACAATTTTTAACCAGGGATCGGTCGCTATCATCTTGTCTTGTAAATGCGATTTGATCTTGGTTAGATGACCTTCCACTTAATATGCATGTTAGATTAATCGCACTTTATGGGCACTAGAGAAGTGACTTATGGCTGCGATCATGGTTGCTTCTGGCCCAGAAGGCATGGCTGAAGGTTCCAAGTTCTTGGTACTTTTTCCTTCTTCCGACTCGAAAGAAAAGCACCTGAACATGGTTTTGGTTATCGAAGAGAACCAGCTTACGTTCTTCTTGTTGTTGCTGCTCATCTTCTTGTTGTTGCTACTCTTCTCAAATCTCACTTGAATATTCTGAAATTTTTTGGAAATTTAGATGCGTTGGTGATTTGTATGACTATGTAGGGGATACAAACAACTTGTGTTTTATACAAGTAGGGTGTCTTGATGACCAAGGTTGACTGACTAATCAAAGGAAAGAAAGATCCTAGAAATTCAAGTCTATTGAAGTCGTGTTATGTATGTGCTTTTTACCGTCTTCTGCAAGCAAGAGACTAGCAGTGGATGGTCAATATTGTGTATGATGATTATATTATAAGTAGTAATATTTACACTCGTGTTACACTATTTTTTTAATATAAGTTTGTCGTGCTCTCTATTAATAAGCATACACATTTTGTGTGTTGACATAAACGGGTGCTTGAATAGCATACCTAAAACATTTTAAAGGGCAAAAAGAATAATGAGTTTGGATCGCCAATAGACTTTGGTCAAACAACATATTCTTTTAGCACAAAATGCTTAAGGATGTTTGGCTTGTGAATTAGAATTTGAAGGAATTAGAATTTAATTTATAGTATATATATAGTAGTTGATTGGGTTAAGGTGTAAAATGGTGATTAAGATTAGCTAATAGTATGAAATGTTAGGAATCTAAATTCATTTACAAATAACATCAAGGAATGGTAACTATAAAATTTGATGAAATCTAAACATATTTATATTCATTGTTTTCGTAATCTAAATTTCAAAATACACTATAGATAAATTTCAATTCCTTCAAAATCCATTCCGTGATTCCTTAGTTGGTTTTGAAGGGATGAAGATTTGTAAAATGAGTCAGGCATGAGCATGAGGACTCAAAAGACATACGACCCTGGTTAAGGGTGGAGGTGTTTCTTAACCTTCTGTGAAAAATGAAAGAGTTTGGATGGTAAGTGGTAACTGGTTTAGGCAATTTCTTTGTAAAAGATGGATGAAATGGTCATGGTCCTGAATGGTTGGTTGGGTTACTGACCGGCTAGGGCGGATGGACCCAACAAAAGTTAATTTTGTTATAATCGGGCTACCCACTTTCCATATATAAGCCCTAAATGGTGTTCAAAATAACCAAACCCGAATAAACCACCCGAACCGAATCTTAAACGGGTTGTTTGGGTCGGGTTTTCGGTTTTGTTAATTGGGTTAAATGGTACCCGAATAACAATTTCGGTTCAGGTATCGGGTATAATACATGTTTATTCGGGTACCCGAATAACCCGTTTAGTTTTTACATTTTTTAATAGTCAAACCATTTAACCCGTGTACCCAAATTACCCAACTCATTTAACTCGTTTAAACTAATTTGTAAAGTATTTCATTTTTTATATCAAAACCGAATTACCCGTTTAACCCAAACCGATTATCCCGCTCCCTTATTTGGTTCGGGTTCGGCCAAAGAACTCACACCCTCAAACCCGATACCCATTTAACCCACCCGAATAACACCCTAGCCCTAATTAGCTATTTATTTAGCTTAATTCTATCATCAACTTCTTTAATTGCATTGATATATCATATTATAATTATAATATACCTTTGATGTAATTGCTAATTTTATGTAAACGTACAGATATATATATATATATATATATATATATATATATATATATATATATATATATATATATATATATATATATATATATATATATATATATATATATATAACTAAAATTTTGATTATTGAATAACTTGAAACCATAAACCATAGTACAAATTAAAAGAACTTAATTAAATATATAATTAAAACACACATAAAGAATATATTACTTAAATGAAGAGCAATCTTGCAGAATTGTTGGAGGGACCTCAAGCTCTCTCCACACATGCAACGGCAAAGCACAATTTGTCATCTTTGCGATACGACCACACCTGAATCTTTGTTCTTTCCTTTAGATCATCAGTGTTCTCCTCCACAAACTTGTACCAGTTTGTCTTTAACACATAATTGTTACTGTTTTGCAGATGCCACATCTTCAACACCATTGGTTTCTCATGCATTCGAAGGGTTGGCCCCAACAATGGCACCTCAAACTCCTCCCCTTTCTCAAGGTCACGTTTTTCATCAGCCGTCAAGAATTCCTGCGTCTCCAGTTGGTTAATCGGCATGCTTAACCTATTTTGGCTTTTCGTAAGATCAGTGACGTACAAGATTTTCTGGATCACCAGCTTCATGTCGGTGCCCTTCATCTCTTGAGTAATAAACTCCTTCAATCCATCAGTTATCTGGTTGTTCACCACCGGTGGTCGAACGATCAGTTTCTGTATCTTCCTCTTGTGATCATTATTTGATATTTGTATCTTCTTCTTCGTGTCATCATCCTTCAGTGAAGGTTGGAAAGCGGGTTTTCTTTTAAGATCAGCGGCTAATTCGTCCTCAACAGCGCAACGCATGGTAATTTGTAGCACCAGTTCTTGAATCTTTTGATAAAAATAGTCCTCATCGTGATCTTCTTCCTCATCCTGGTGGTATCTGGTAACAGGAAAACAAATACGTTTGCTTCTCCGCGGTGCATCTTGTGGCATCAAATTACGATCAAAAGGGGCTGCTTTTAGCAATGAATTCGACATGCTTAATGTATAATATGACAAGTTAGGTTAATTTCTTGAATATATGGATCAAGAAAAGGGAAGATCAAGCAAAACTGTTTTCGATTTTGTGGGTGATCGATATGATAGGGTGCCGGTGGTGTTATTTTAATTATATATAACAGTTAACTATTTTAATTATATATAACAGTTAACCAATATTTGGAAACATGATTGCAACCAAAGTCTATGTGAAGATAACCATAAGATTCAGTTTTAAGTATATCTTCCATAAACCATAAGATTCTCTTTTACCGTATATCTCTCCATGCAATTTTAATTATCCTATAACTCTGATAGTCTGATGTATATATCTCTATCTACTAATATCTATTCTGAATGAATATTTATTCGATTAAAAGAGTAAATAAATGTCACTTAACACCTGACTATAATGTTATTTGGCATAACCTGAATGCGACACGTATAATAATCTATAATTTTATGTTAATATATAATTAAATTCATTTAGAAAAAAAAATCCGCTATTATCCGAATTTCTCTTTTAAATTTGAGTCTACAACTCATATATTCGCTTAGCTTCTTATCCAAGCTTATTACCTTCTGTAACATCCTCGGATTTAAATTATTGTATTTAAAGTTATTAAGTTTAAATTTGTAATTTAAGTTGAAATATGTATTTGAATTATGAAAGTTGGTACGATAATTGGACTGATTATAAAGTTGATTGCATATTATGGAAATTTAGAATTTTTAAATTATTAAGGAAAATAAAATAAAGATAGAATTCTTTATTTTATAAAATCAGTATTTTAATGGAACCGGATAAGTTGAAGGGTTGAATGTGTCAAAAGTCGGAAATTTGGAATAAAAGAGGGGAAGATAGTTTATTTCAACTCATTTGAAATTATTCTCACTCTCTCACTAAAACTCTCTCTCCCACTCGGCTCTCTCTCTCTCTAAAATATTGAAGATTATCAAAAGTTGATATTTGAAGCTGAAAATCTGGATTTAGCTTGTATTCAAGGAACTAAAACATCTGCAATTGACGAATTGAGGTAAATATTTCTTGAACTCTTCGAATTTAAGAGTTTTTGGGTCGGTTTTTATAAGAACCGAAATTTAGATTTGGTGATGCAAATGTTAATGCATGTATGATCTGGTGGTGGATTAGTTGAAATCTATTGTATAAGATGCTATATATTAAATTTCAGCTTCTGATTCGACCTGGAAGTATGATTTCTGGAAATTAGTGTGTGTTTTAGTGTGTGTGGTCGAAAATGATGAAAAATGGTTAAAAAGGGGTGTAATTTGGTATAAAAACATGTTATTATTAGTGTTATAATGCTTGAAAATAGGTGTATTTTAGTGGGTATAAGTTATTGCATGTATTTTAATGGAACCGGATATAAGTTATTGAAATATGTATTTGAATTATGAAAGTTGGTACGATAATTGGACTGATTATAAAGTTGATTGCATATTATGGAAATTTAGAATTTTTAAATTATTAAGGAAAATAAAATAAAGATAGAATTCTTTATTTTATAAAATCAGTATTTTAATGGAACCGGATAAGTTGAAGGGTTGAATGTGTCAAAAGTCGGAAATTTGGAATAAAAGGGGGGAAGATAGTTTATTTCAACTCATTTGAAATTATTCTCACTCTCTCACTAAAACTCTCTCTCCCTCTCGGCTCTCTCTCTCTCTAAAATATTGAAGATTATCAAAAGTTGATATTTGAAGCTGAAAATCTGGATTTAGCTTGTATTCAAGGAACTAAAACATCTGCAATTGACGAATTGAGGTAAATATTTCTTGAACTCTTCGAATTTAAGAGTTTTTGGGTCGGTTTTTATAAGAACCGAAATTTAGATTTGGTGATGCAAATGTTAATGCATGTATGATCTGGTGGTGGATTAGTTGAAATCTATTGTATAAGATGCTATATATTAAATTTCAGCTTCTGATTCGACCTGGAAGTATGAGGGGCTAAGGACCTCCCTCACACTCTGTTCAGCTATCTGTACTATATCGATCATCAAACCTCCTCCCTCATGATGATCACCTCCATCATCATCATTATCATCATCATCATCAGCTCCTTCTCCCTCTTCTTCTTGAATATCAGATAATGTCCTCTCAGAATCTGACTTTGTTGCTTCTTCCTCACCACCCCTCACACTTCCTACTCCCTCACTGACAGACTGGGCAACCTGAACTTCAGCCCCTTGCTGAGGTTCCTCAATCCTTAAAGCTCCTGGGCTAAGAGAACCCGGTTCTTGGGTCTCTATCGGAGCATGATCTATTCGATACAACTTCACATTTTCACTCTCTTGATCAGCATATTTGAGTAATGATTCTGGGATTGGCATTATGTTGGCATTCGGAGAGTCTGGCACTTCATGTAAACTCATCATAACATAGTCTGGGCATCTTTGAGAATTGGCTCTCTTTGGAATATTTTCATTAGCCCTTAAGATCCCTCGGATTAGAATTTGAATAAATCTTTGAAGTGGAACGAATTTCCTTGCTCTGTTTGTGGTTTTAGCAAGTACAATCTCCTTTAGATCTTCCCAGATACACTGAGCAAAGTCATAGTGTTTGTTGAATGCAATCCCATGAAATATTCTCAGGAATTGGATGCTGCATCGGTCAATCCCAGTATGCTTTGCCTGCTGAGACCTGTTGCTTCAATTATTTGTTTGGAATTCTACTAATTTGCGTAGATTTAGATGCACATTCTTACTTGTTGCATGTCCTTTCGGTTGTTGTGCATCTAGTGATGGACCGGTGGGTCGCATCGATTACTCTGATGTTACTGTGCTATATGACCTGGAGCTGATCCCTCCTAGGCCCGGTAGGCAGTATGTCATCCCCGATCGTACATTTGTCTCAGATGGTATGTTTAAATGCCGAGCTGTGAGCTCGAAGGGGCTGCGTCTCTGGTCCGTACTTTGTGTACGAAGAGGATATCCGATGTTGGTCATCTGTGTTATCCTTGGGTTTCATAAAAATATATAAAATGCGCAATCTATGTATTCACTAAGCATTCGCTTACGTTTTAGTTGTTGTAATTTTTACAGGAAAAGGAAAATCAGCTGCGGGACCATCTAGCTAGGCTGTTGTTTGAAGTAAATTGAAGACTCAGTTGCTTATTTGGTAACTTAATTGTTGAGATTATTGTTGTAATAAATTTGGGATAATGTAATGTAATGGAAGTTTTTAGATATAGACATGTAACCTTTGTAGTACCGCAGAGTGATATGGAATTGTTGTAATACTTTATTTTGTACTTTAATTGCTTCCGCACTTTAATTAAGTAATCAGATCATTATGTAATTGATGTATTGGTGATTAATCCTGGGTGTCTTGTTAATGGTGGTTGTTGTGGCAAGGGTGTCACACGAGATGGTATCAGAGCAGTTGTTTGAGATTCAAGTGTCCGTGAGGTCTTGATCTCAAACATTAGGTAATGATATGTAGTGGTTTAAGTAATGATCTGAACTGAGATAGGTTACGATCTAGTAATTATAAGAGATTGACTATCATACGGGACAAATGAATGGTGTCTTTAAGTTTATGACATGTTGCTAAACAAATTATATGTTTATATTACAGAACATGTCTGGAGGAGGAATGACACCTGAAGAAGCCAGAGAGATGATGCTAGCTATGATGGCTGAGCAGAATCGAATGATTCAAGATCAGTTTCGGGCTCGAGATGAGGCCGAAGCTAAACGAAGAGAAGATAAGAGGAATAATAAGGAAAGAGAGAAAAGCAATGACGAACAAGATGACAATACTGGGTCATCTAATAAGCCCAGGGCTGTCGGTTTAAGGATTTTAAGGGAAATGGAGCAGTCGAGTTTAATGGACTCGGTGATGCTGTTGCTGCTCTGGAATGGATAACAACCACAGAACGGACATTCCGAATCAGTGATTGTGCTGAGAAGGACATGGTCCGGTTCGCTACTGCTATGTTCACCAAAGACGCAGTAATGTGGTGGAATTCAATGGTGAATGCCTTAACAATGGAGAAGGTTTTTAGAATGACATGGGCTGAGTTTACTGAAATTTTCACTCAGCAATACTGCCCGGCCGATGAACGCCGAAGACTAGAAGCTAAGTTCATGACACTAATTCAGGGGACTAAGTCTGTGTCCCAATATGCAGTAGAGTTCACGAGGTTAAGTTTATTTGCGCCTCATCAGGTTGATACAGAAGAAAGAAAAGTTACTCGATTTGAGGTTGGTCTTGATTTGGAAATCCGAAGAGTGATGAGCAACGTACGTTACCCCACGTTTGCTAGTCTGCTGGAAGCTGCCAGAAATGTAGAACAAATCCTGATTATGTCAGGATATGTGATGGGGTCTGCTGATGCTGCTTCAACTAACCCAACTCAACCTTCACCGCCGAAACGTCAACGTGAAGGAGGCTACTCTGGTTCTACACGATCATCACAGTACTCGCCACCACAGTCTTATCGTCGTCAGTCTAGTTCTCCTGGTCATGCTCGTGCATGTTTCTGCTGTGGAGAATTGGGCCACTACCAAAGTGAATGCCCACGAAGATCGGATGCCTGCCATAAGTGTGGTGTATGGGGACACTACAGTAGGAATTGCAGAAGGAACGATCCAGCTGCTGCTGCTCCATCGTCGACTCGATCATTTGAAGGATCAAGTGGTGGTTCAGTCAACCGCCGGAACCAGCCAAAAAGGGGACAGACTAGTGCATTTCAGATTACCGTGGAGGAAGCTAGGGAAAACCCGGAGGTGGATGCGGGTACGTTTATAAGTTAAATTTATGCTTGCAATAATGATGTTTAATTTTGATATCAACAAGCCTTTTGTGTCTACTGTTTTGAACAAACGACCAGTCATGACGCTGTTTAAGTTACTGGCTAGATTTGACATAGAAGTTACTAGTAACACATTAGCCGAGTTAGAATACCTATATCATAGTCGCACCTTAGAAAATTAAAGATGTAGTCTTCAAATTTGGATCTTACTCCGATATCATTTAGTGAATGTAACGTGATAAATATAGAAGATGTCGACGTTATAAATAAGAATGACAATGTCAAAAAGAAAATATAATGCTACTTGAGGATAGTATACTTATTGATATGATAATTGATCAATAAGAAAGTTAAAGAGACTTTGGACAGTAATGAAATTTGCTTATACCGTAAAGAAAGGTCTAATACTACGATTCGGAATCTAAAAGAGATTCGGAGGTGGTCATGAGCTTTGTTTAAATTCTGGTGCCAATTAATTAAATCGTAACTACTGCATTTATGCAATCAATGTTAGTCTTTTGGACTAAGTTGATAGTTGTGATTGATGTTGAAATTGTTAAGTAACACATTAGTTAACGTAGATCATGTGTATCATGATTGTACTTTAGTGATTGAGGAGGTAGTACTCAATCCTGACTTGATTTCAATAGAGATCGGTGATTTGATACGATAATTAGAAAGAATTTATTAAATATATGTGACAAGACGCATGTAGTTTGCAATGAAGGAATAATAAAGATAACTTCGCCGAAAGGAGGCGAGAAAAATTGTATATATGAGTATTGGAGAAGTGGGGATCAATGTCTAATGATGATTGTTAGGTCCCGAAAGCTGATTGCTTAGGGTCGTGAGTCTTGTATGGTATATGCTATTGATACCAAGATTGAAGAGAGAACTGTGGCCGATGCGCCTGTTGTCCCAAATGTTTCCATAAATGTGTATGGAAGACTTGTCTGGTGTGGCACCTGAAAGACAAGTGAAAAGTTGGTATTGACTTGATTCCTGGTGCTTCTCCAAAAGTTTGTTATTCGTACTGTTTTGTATCTACTGAATGTGCATAGATCAAAGTGGTTTGAACAAATTGACTATAATAAATAAATATCCGCTGCCGAGAAATGATGATTATTCAATTAGCTGCATGAGAGCTAATTATTTTTCTAAGATTAAACTACGAATGGGATATGATTAGTTGAGGTCCGAAAAGGGAATGTACTGAAATTGGCTTTCAGGAATATTTATGAGCACTACGAGTCTCTGGTCACGATATTTTGATTAAGTAACACCCCAACCGTTTTATGGACATCATGAATAGAGATTTGTATATCAATGATGGGGGAATCGGTAATTGTAATTATTGATGACATTCGGGTATAAGTTTTAAGTTGAATATGTCAAAACGTGAATTTTGATTACAATAGATTATAATTTGTGGTATGTGATTTCTGGAATTGGATCTCGGAGAATTCTGTTAAAAGAGGAATGATTGAGAATTTGGAATCTGTCTCGCAGTAATTACAGATTTAAGAAGTTTTCTACGATTGGTAGATTGTAGACAACTTGATTATTCAGTATATTTTATATACAGACTCAAGAAGTTTATTATTGGAAAGATTTTGCACAAATGTACGTGGGAAAGGTTATTAATATTGTTTTAGTATTCTAGACTCGATTATGTTAGAATAGAAGAGTTGTTTCATTTTCAACTCTTGGTTTGTGTTATAAGTGGGATTAAACACACATATAGCTATGAGTACAGCTTACTGACAACTGATAGAAGATCAGAATGAATGGACTATTTCCACATCGGAATATATGATGAGACACCTAAACCAATCAGTTTTGAGGGAAACGATGTAGTATAATTGTTAGTATCACCGATGAGGTGTACTACTTGTTTTGAAAAAGGGATAAAAATTTGCACTGAGGTGACTTGGTTCATTGAGAATAACAGAAAAGTTAGGAATCTGTTATCTTATTTAGAATTATTTAAGGAAATGTCGAAATAGCACTTGGTATTTCATGAAGAAATCTTTATTAAATCTTCACAACTGGTAATGAAGATTAGGCTGATTATAATGAATTAGAAATCATAAAGGGTTAGTATATGTTGAAAAGTCGGAATATATTATGAATACTGTGGTAATGAAGAATAAGGAACAAAGAGATTAAAATAGTATTGATACGTTGGAAGCATCACAAAGGAGTAGACCATACGTGGGAGACAAAGGCGGAAATGTTAAGAAAATATACACAACTGTTTGAATCCGAGTAACTTCGAGGACGAAGTTGAGCGTGGTGGAGCCCATGCTGTAACATCCTCGGATTTAAATTATTATATTTGAAGTTTATTAAGTTTAAATTTGTAATTTAAGTTGAATTATGTAAGTTAAGTTGGTACTGATTTTGGATAAATTATAAAGTTGGTTGCATTATATGGAAATTTAGTAATTTAGAAATTTAAATTATTAAGTGAAA
>JAANYP010002327.1:0-46666 GCA_020465985.1 Centrapalus pauciflorus | reverse complement strand
TCTTAAAGGGCACCTGGTCGTGCTTTCCAGATAACTGCAGAGGAGGCACGGGAAAATCCGGAGGTCGTCACGGGTACGTTCATAGTTAATTCTATGCCAGCACGAGTTTTATTTGATTCGGGTGCCAATAGATCGTTTGTTTCTACTATGTTTGCACAAAGACTTGCCATGCCACTATCTAGATTATCTGCTGTTCTTGATATAGAAACTGCTAGCAACACTCTAGTAAAAGTAGATCATGTCTACCGTAACTGCACGTTAGTAATTGAAGATGTAGTCTTCAATTTGGACTTGATACCGATAGAATTCAGTGAGTTTGATGTCATATTCGGGATGGACTGGTTGATCGAGAATGAAGCCCACATAGTGTGTAGGAGCCGAATGATAAAGATAACTACCCCGGAGGGGCGTGAGATATGTATATATGGGGATAGGAGAAGCGGGGATCTGTGTTTGCTGACTATTGCAAAAGCTCGAAAGCTTGTTGCAAAGGGATGTGATGCATACTTAGCATATGCGATTGATGCTAAGGCAGAGAAGAGAACTTTGGTCGATGTGCCGGTTGTTTCACAATTCCCGGATGTGTTTCCGGAAGACTTGTCTGGCGTGCCGCCTGAGAGACAAGTTGAGTTTCGAATTGATCTGATCCCCGGAGCTGCACCGGTAGCTCGTTCTCCTTATCGTCTTGCCCCAACCGAGATGAAAGAAATGATGACACAACTTCAGGAGTTATTGGACAAGGGCTTTATTCGGCCGAGTTCATCACCGTGGGGAGCTCCGGTACTGTTTGTAAAGAAAAAAGATGGCACGATGAGGATGTGCATAGATTACCGGGAGCTGAATAAATTGACGATTAAGAACAAGTACCCTCTGCCGAGGATAGACGACTTGTTTGATCAGTTACATGGCGCTAGTGTATTTTCTAAGATTGATCTGAGATCGGGGTACCATCAACTGAAAGTTCGAGAAGAGGATGTGCCTAAGACAGCATTTAGGACACGTTATGGGCATTACGAGTTCTTGGTTATGCCTTTTGGGTTAACCAATGCCCCGGCTGTCTTTATGGACTTGATGAATAGGGTTTGTAGCCCGATGTTGGATAAGTCGGTGATAGTGTTTATTGATGATATACTGGTATATTCTAAGTCTGAAGCAGAACATGCTGAACATCTGAGAGAACTGTTGGAGTTGTTAAGAAAAGAAAGGTTGTACGCCAAGTTCTCAAAGGGCGAGTTTTGGCTACAACAGATACAGTTTCTAGGACATGTTATATCTGGAGCTGGGATTTCGGTTGATCCAGCTAAAGTTGAGGCTATAAGAAATTGGGAACCGCCACAATCAGCTACGGAAATCAGGAGTTTTCTTGGGTTGGCGGGATATTATAGGAGGTTTATAAAGGACTTTTCAAAGATTGCAGTTCCGCTGACGGCATTAACGAAGAAGAATGCGCCTTTTGTTTGGGAGACCGTGCAGCAAGAGGCGTTTGATGTTTTGAAGAAAACTTTGAGTGAAGCGCCGATACTTGCCTTACCTGAGGGCAATGATGACTTTGTGGTGTATACCGATGCTTCGAGGTTAGGGTTAGGCGCTGTATTGATGCAGCGTGGGAAGGTTATAGCGTATGCTTCAAGACAGTTGAAGCAGCATGAGAAGAATTATTCGACTCATGATCTGGAGTTGACCGCGGTAACGTTTGCATTGAAGTTATGGAGGCACTACCTGTACGGTACTAAGTGTCAACTTTACACGGACCATAAGAGCTTGAAGTATATCTTTAGCCAGAAAGAACTTAATATGAGACAACGTAGGTCTATGGAGCTTATTAAAGACTACGATTGTGAGATACTGTACCATCCCGGAAAGGCTAATGTAGTAGCCGATGCCTTGAGCCGGAAAGCGTATGCTAAGGATTTTTGTTATATGATGACTTCTACAATGCTGACCTCCACGATAATTGATGATGTCAAGGCTGCTCAGAAAGAAGCCTTGAAAGAGGAGAATATTGGTGTTGAGGATGTTAGGATACATTTAAAGAATATGGAAACGAGCGAGTCTGGTATAAAAGGTGTGTACGGAAGAATTTGGGTGCCGAAATATGGTGGTATGAGAAATGTGATCGTTGAGGAGGCACATCAATCTAAGTTTTCTGTACATCCCGGGAGCACAAAGATGTACAACGACTTAAAGGCAGACTTTTGGTGGCCGGGATTGAAAAAGGACATAGGCAGTATGTGGAACGATGTAGGACTTGCCGGTTGGTAAAGGCTGAGCATCAACAACCTTATGGCAGTCTGCAACCGCTTCCCATTCCGGAATGGAAGTGGGAGCACATTACCATGGATTTTGTTACAAAACTGCCGAAGACTAGGCGCCAACATGATGCAGTTTGGGTGATAGTCGATAGATTAACTAAGTCCGCACATTTTATACCGATAAGAGAAAGTTACTCTTTAGAAAAGTTGGCTAAATTTTATATGGACGAGATTGTTTCTAGGCATGGAGTGCCTAAGTCCATAGTATCGGACCGGGACAGCCGGTTTACTTCAAATTTTTGGTCGGCTTTGCAAGAAGGCTTAGGGACAAGGATAGCAATGAGTACAGCTTACCGCCCGCAAACTGATGGCCAGAGTGAGCGGACCATCTTAACGCTTGAAGACATGATGAGATCGTGTGTGTTAGATCTCGGTGGCAATTGGGACGATCATCTGCCACTCATAGAATTTTCGTATAACAACAGTTACCACGCTACGATCAAGAAAGCTCCGTTCGAGGCTTTGTATGGAAGGAAATGTAGGACTCCTACATGTTGGAGAGAAACGGGTGAAACACCAATCGCTGGGCCGGCCTTGCTTCAGGAAACAAACGAGAAGATACAGTTGATTAGGCAGAACATGAAGGCGGCCCAGGATCGTCAGAAAAGCTACTATGATCGGAGGCACAAGCCGATCAATTTTGAAGTGAATGACTGGGTCTATTTGAAAGTATCACCCATGAGGGGTGTTACTCGTTTTGTTAAGAGGGGCAAGTTGGCTCCGAGATTCGTCGGACCATTTAAGATAATCGAAAAAGTGGGGAATCAGTCATACCGTTTGGAATTGCCTGAAGAAATGTCGGGCATACATCCGGTATTTCACGTTGGGAATCTTCGAAAATCGTTTAACACTGGAAACGAGGATTGGGCCGACCATACTGAACTGCAGGTTGATGAAAGGCTCCGATATGTTGAAGAGCCGGAGTGTGTGTTAGACACTAAGATGAAGAAATTGAGAAGTAAGGAGATAGAAATGGTGCTTGTACGTTGGAAGCATCATAAAGGAGCAAATCATACATGGGAAACTAAGTCAGAAATGTTAAGAAAATATCCGAAACTGTTTGAGTCCGAGTAACTTCGAGGACGAAGTTGAGCGTGGTGGAGCCCATGTTGTAACATCCACGGATTTAATTTGATGTATTTTGACTAATTAAGTGGAAAATTTATATTTAAAGTTGAATTTGGATGATTATTATGTATTTAAATATTTAGCAAAGTTTGTTGTTATTTTTAAGAAAATTGAACTCAGAATCAATTTTGTGGATTATTATGAATTTAAAAGTTATTTATGATAAATTTAAGATTAAATCGGTATTTTATGAAACCGGTTAAGTCGGGTGATGAAATGTGCAAAATGACGAAAGTAGTATATAAAGGGCAATAGGCTTCATTTTCTAGTTTACACTCTCTCTCTACTCTATCTCTCTAGAAATTTTCTCTCTACATCTCTCTAAGATAAATCACAAACCGACCGTCGGATTTTCGAGAATTATACGTCATCGGAAAGGTATCGAGGAGTACAACAGTAATCTACAAACGGATTTCAGATTTCGTGCGAATTGAGGTAAGAATCGATCCTTTTAAAGTTATGGTTTCGGTTTTGAAGAACAAGAATCTCGAATCTATCATTTTATGCAAATTTAAGTTTGTTTTGCTTGAAATGTTGCTGGATTATGATACTATATGCATAGTAGAATCGAATATATGCATCATACATGATATAACACTGATTTTAGGCCTTAGAAATGAAGGATTTAAGTTGAAATGATGAACATACTCGAATATGTCAAGAACAGAGTCGAAATGTAAGAACAGACTCGAGTTTGGTGCTAGATTCGAAGTTGTACTATTAGATTCTAAGGGGGAGGCTTCGAATCTGACATTAGATTCGAAGATGAATTCGAATCTGATGGGGGGGGGGGGTTCGAATCTGTCCTAAGGGTTCGAATCTGATGTGTAAAATTCGAATCTGATGCTTGATTTCGAATCTAACCCATTAAATTCGAGTTTAATGCCTAAAATTGAGAAATATACTCTCTAAACTTGTATAATTTGAATGGAACTTATAAACAACACATAAAATGGCAAGAATTATTCAAAGGACAAGTTGTGAACTTGAAATAGGTTTCAAATTTAGTTATGAGTTAAATTTGAATGTAGACCCGAAATGGGGGAAAACGTTGCAAAACTTACGAGACTTGATTTTTATGAATTAAACGGATAATGATATGAGGAATTTGTTGTAATTGATATAACAGGTCCCTTGTGGTGTTGTTTAACCCACAGTGGGGTACTTGGTGGAATCCGGTTGAAAGCCCGAAGAGAAATAATATCGGTTTAAAGATAATACGCACCCACTGTGAGTACAGTAGATTTCGCATGATTATATCTGTTTTATGTTAAGCTTTGCCTGCTGAGACCTGTTGTTTCATTTGTTTGGTTGGATTTCTACTAACTTGCGTAGATTTAGATGCACATTCTTACTTGTTGCATGTCCGTTCGATTGTTGTGCATCTAGTGATGGACCGGTGGGTCGCATCGATTAACTCTGATGTTACTGTGCTATATGACGCTGGAGCTGATCCCTCCAGGTCCGGTAGGCAGTATGTCATCCCCGATCGTACGTTTGTCTCAGATGGTATGTGTAAATGCCGAGCTTTGGGCTCGAAGGGGCTGCGGCTCTGGTCCGTACTTGGTGTACGAAGAGAGTATACGACGTTTGTCGTCGGGGTTACTCTTGGGCTTCATAAAGATTTATAATGTGCGCAATCTATGTATTCACTAAGCATTCGCTTACGTTTTAGTTGTTGTATTTTTACAGGCAAAGGAAAATCTACGGCTGGACCTTCTAGTTAGGTCGATTTGGAAGATTTGGAAGATATCTGCTATTTAATCGGTAATTATATTGTGGGACAAATGTTGTAATATATTCTGGATGATTGTAATAAATGTATGGGTGTGTAGACCTAGACCTGGTACCTGATAGCACCGTAGGGTGTTTAACACTTGTTGCACTACGTATTTATGTTTTAAAATGCTTCCGCACTTAATTTAGGTTATCAGATCATTATGTTAATGTATGTGGGTGATTAATCCTGGGTGTATTGTAATTGGTGGTTGTTGTGGCAAGGGTGTCACACTTAAGTCTTGAACTAACAGGTTATTCAGATTCTGATTTTGCAGGCTGCAGGCTAGATTGGAAAAGCACAACATGTGGATGTCAACTCCTTGGTGGTAAGTTGATAAGTTGGTGTAGCAAGAAGCAGAACTCAGTGTCTACTTCTTCTGCTGAAGCTTAGTACATTGCTGCTGGAAGCTGCTGTGGGCAGATTCTGTGGATGCAGCGTCAGCTTGAAGACTATGGGCTTGTGTATAGGAAAACTCCTATTCTGTGTGATAACACAAGTGCCATAGCCATTTCCAACAATCCAGTATTTCATTCAAGAACAAAGCATATTGAGGTCAGACATCACTTCATCAGAGATCACATTCAGAAAGGTAATGTGGAGGTAAGTTTTATTTCCACTAATGAACAGCTTGCAGACATTTTCACCAAACCTCACTACTACAAAATGACCCTAATGTAACACCGACAAAATGTCGCATTAGGCCTTAAAAGTGTTGCATTAGGGCTAATGTGACACTTTATCAAATGCCACCTTAGCCAATGTCGCCTTAGGTCTAAAGCGACACTTTTCTCAAAATATGCAACACATTTTAGAAGTGTTGCATATATTTTATAATTGCGACACTTTTAAGATGCAACACTTTTTACATTCTATTGCAACACTTTTTTGATATATTGCCATTAAGCTATGGCAACACTTTATTTATCAAATGTGACACTTTTATGGTCTTTCAACAAAATATATGTGACACTATTTATGCTCTATTGCAACACTTTTTTATTCTTTTTCATTTAATACAAATACAATAAATTAATATATTTATTGTAAAATTTTTCTTCGTATAATACCAAATTCTATAATATGAATTAATAATAGAAACAATATCATACCATTCAAATTGTATTCCAACAAAAGTATTTTCTAATACAAAAAATAAGCATAATGAAATGTACAAGCAACACCAAAAAGAGTCGATTACAATCACAGATCATATCATTTTACATCCTAGACTTGAAATTTCTTTCATACGAATCGTTGCTTCATTTCATGACCCTTTGCAAGCTCTACACATGACTTTGCATTTTCAATAGAACGTAGCCTGAAACATAAAAACCAATACACAATATTGTTAATGTGTTTGGTAATTTAAATGATTAAATAAATCATAAAGCACAAAATCTCTAAAACATACAATTCGAAGATAACATAATTTTTCTTTCATACGAAATCGTTGCTTCATTTCATGACCTTTGCAAGCTCTACACATGACTTTGCATTTTCAATAGAACGTAGCCTGAAACATAAAAAACCAATACACAATATTGTTAATGTGTTTGGTAATTTAAATGATTAAAAAAATCATAAAGCACAAAATCTCTAAAACATACACTTCGAAGATAACATAATTTAACAAATTAAGTAAAAGGTTTTCATACCTTGTAATACACGTGGATAAACTTATTAATAACACTTCTACTATAAAGTCTACGACATCCATCATTTTCGTTGGTAATGACAGCCATAAAATGATCAATCGTATACACTTTGATAAATAGGTGATGTTGGGTTTTATTTAAGTGATCACACATGTATACACTTTTAATTGATCACATTTATGTTGATTTAACCCTTTTGGGGCTGCTGTCACAGCCCTTCTTTGCTGTCAATAACAGCCTAATATACAAGTTAAAATTCATTATTAATGAACCTTAATGTCTTGGCCAAAGACTTAAAGACATAGGCTAGGAAATTAGGGGCTTGTTGACCAAGGCCAAGCCATAATTATAGGCTTAATGTGACGTTTTTGCTGCTGTCCAGAATATCACACCACCATATTAGCCATTTCGTGTCACAATTATTTAAATGTTGTTGTTGATTTTAAGGACCAAGTGTGTGTTGAATTCATGCTAGATGTTTAGGGTTTAATTTACAATGTTTTGGAGTCTTTAATAGGTATGAACTAGGCTTTAAATGATTCAGTTGCAGCACCAAAAACTCATAAAAAGTTGCTGAATTATGGACTGCACAAACCATCCATATTTGCCTAAGTGTTGTTGTGAGTTTAGGAGTCCATAACAGCCCCATTTTGGCCTGAATCTCGGACCCCATGTGCAGCCTAAATCTCGGACTTATCACACAATTATTGTAAGCATTGATCATACACACACCCCCTTGTATCTGTACACACACGCACATGCTGGACATACATATACATACATTTATTTCGCTGTTAAGGTGTTGTTAATTCTTTCTGTTAAGTAGCCGAATAAACACACGTATACATAAACATTTAATCCATACGTTTTATTGTTGAGTTTTGCTACTGCTGTGATGTAATCCTCTTTCTGTTTTGCTTTGCTGTCACAGACAACAACACTACATCACAACTCACTAGTTACTTTATATGTTTTGCATTTAATCAATAGACACACACACTTAGCTTAACATATTGATCACAATACACAACCATAGAACTAACTGATGTTTCCGTTTCGATTTTACAGTACCCAACTCGTAATACACTCACACATTTATATACTCTACACACATGTTTATACATATTGAGTGCTATTGCTGAACTTTATTTCTGTCACACACAGAGCTCACACATTATGATTCAAATGTTTAAAAAGGGCTGCTGAATTTTCACCACACATATCCTAGACTTAATGATCTTGGCTGCTGTTTTGGTGAATACAGAGATGCAAGGGGACCAAGTTAATTTTGTTGATCACACAATTAACTCTATATTGGACATTGATCAAACAATCGTATTTAGGCCAAAAAGGTCATTCCAAGATTCATTCTCAGTCCAAGTTACGGACTGATCATCACACATAAATATACTCTGTTGTTTGTTGTTACTGGAAAAAACTAGATGCAAGGGGACCAAGTTAATTCTAGCATACAGAGATGAATCAATCCCAGAATAGACAATCAAAAATTCAATAAACAAAACATGGTTATCAAATTTTGTTGTTTTGGCAAGAAAGTTAACAAGAAGACAAGAGTAGGAAATTTAAAACAACAATATTCAGGGTTAAAATCTGGGAACAACAATTGATGGTCAATGTCGCAAGAATATGCTTCAATTATACAAAACTTCAATTATTCAATTATACAAAGTTAACAAGAAGACAAGAGCAGGAAATTTTGCTATTTTGCTGTTGTTTGTTGTTACAGCAGCACCAACATTACAAATAATGCATCAACTAACAAATCATGAACTCAACTGACCTGTGATGGACTGAAGTGAAGAGTGAAGACTGGAGAAAACTCGATGGAGCAGCGCTGGCCGCCGCTGAGCAGCAGAGAAGGAGACCGAGCAGCGCCGCCGTTGAGCAGTAAAGAAGGAGAAGGAGGCGTGTCGGCGTGAGGTGCGAACTGTGAATATGAGCGCCGGCCAACGAGGCAAGCAGTCGGAGCAGCGGCGACTGGTGAGGGCGTGTCTGCTTGAGGCACTGAGGCGTGAGAAGATAGAAGCTAGAAGGGGAAAACTAATGAACTAACCCTAGTTCTTGACTTCTTATTTCTTAAACTAAACAGACACAAAAATAGAACATAGGAAATTAAAAATATTTTTAAAAATTCTAAATTAATTATTAATAATTGGTTCGGTTTTGAGATACAATCCTAAACCAAACAATTTGAAATGGTTTTTTCGGTTTTTGGTTTTCTGGTTTTTTTGGGTTCGGTTTCTCCTCACTCCTAATTTGTTCTGTTTTAAATTTATTAAGGGCTAGTGTAATTTTTTGGAAGTAAAATTTTTACCATGAAAAATTGTAAGTTTTTTGATTCCTAAATTAAAATTCTTTTCCTTATCAACTTAAATAGTTTAAATTGTTATATCAACTTAAATAATTTTTGAAGTTCAGTTAAAATGGTAATTTAAATTTCAAGTTCGTGATTCTTTATTTTATGCACGATCTTTTATATATCTTTACGTATATTATTTTTATTAAACAGTAAAAGAAATTTAAATGAAGTATTTATTTTTAACATGTAATAGTAGTTCCTATAATATATATATATATATATATATATATATATATATATATATATATATATATATATATATATATATATATATATATATATATATATATATATATATATATATATATATATATATATATATATATATATATATATATATAGATTTAGGTTCAAGTGAGTACCACCTCTAATGCAGCGCACCAGTAGGTACCACCCTTAAAAGTAATTTTTTTGAAAAATTTTTTCATGAACATGTTCTAATTAACATTACACAGATCATATGTGAATTTGACGCAAATCCGAACACTCTAAGTGCATGAAAACACACATCACATATATGCATGTTCACATGTCTTCAAAATTATGTAAGTGTGTGTTCACATCATTTTTTAGGAGCTAGGAGATGTGAATGTATGTGAAATTTACATACGATCTTCATAATGTTAATTAAAACATGTTTATGAAAAAAAAAATTTTAAAAAGTTTTTTTTATGGTGGTACCTTCTGGTGCGCTGCATTTAGGTGGTACTCTCTCGAACCATATTCTATATATATATATATATATATATATATATATATATATATATATATATATATATATATATATATATATATATATATATATATATATATATATATATATATATAAACATCTAACAGGTTTAAGAAAAAACAATTGTGTTACTTTTTTATATTAAAAAAAATTACTACACAAGAAAATTTATATATATGTATTAACTTCTTAAATAAATGCAACACTTCTAAAAAGTGTCACATATTTATATTTGGAATGCAACACTTTAAATTAGTGTTGCGTTTTTTTAATAAAAGTTGTAACAGTTTTAAAAGTGTTACATTTTTTAAATGAAAATTGCAACACTTTAAAAAAGTGTTACATTTTTTAATAAAAATTGCAACACTTTAAAAAAAGTGTTGCATTAAATCATTATATGCAACATTTATTGTAAAAGTGTTGCTTTATAACTAAATTTATAATAAATGCAACATTTTTCATAAGTGTTGCATCAAAAGTGTCGCATTAGATTCATTTTGTAGTAGTGCCTCTTGATGAAACCAGGTTTAATTACCTTGTCAGCAAGCTGGGCATGTTAAACAAAAGTGACTAAGTGTCCTCAAAGATCTAAGACTTTGTATGTCTCACACTGCTCAAGTTTCACAGAACAGGTTACGCATATTCTGTACTTAGCCATTTTTCTGAAATCCTTGAACAGCTAGAACATACAACAGGCTGAACAATAACAGTTTATACGTCCAGCCTGCTCTGATGGTCCATTCTCCACTATGCTCACTCCTTCACACTGATCTACAAGACATTGTCTTGTAACATGTTCAACTAGTGAAAACAACCTGATCTTCCATTAGAGCACAGGTTGAAAGCACAGTGTGAAGAGTAAACAGCTTGTAGAATGAACAGCTTGTAATGATCCTACTCATCACAGGTTTGACCAACAGCTTAGACCAACAGTTTTAACTACCTTTCTTCACAATTAAGTTACTTAATTTTTGCTTTTATTTAACTTAATTACTGCGGATAATGTGGGTTACGTGTGTTAGTGATTAAAAAGGGCTCAAGTGGTCTGACAAACGGTCTGACATGGACAACCGTTCCGTTTTCCGTTAACGACTTTTTCAAATCAACCGCCCAAATGTTTCTCTCTCATACCCACTCACATTCAAATCCTATAAATACCCCCTACTGTTTCATCTTCGTCTTCCTCACTATTTCCAGAAATTCTCAAGAACCCTAAATCGACTAAGTGTCTTCTGCTTCTCCAAATCTTAAACCTTCAAAAATGGCTAAAAGAAACAACCCGTTTCTTCCAGTGTTCGTTGGTGATGATGTAGTTAAACACTCATCAGTTACCACAATGTGGACCATCAAACCCACCAACAACATTGCTAACCTAACCATTCCCAAAAACTATGTGGGGAAGGGTTAGGAACAGATGGTGGAGTTTCTCAAAGTTCATCTGTTGAACTACGCTATGACTGCCACTCCTGGTGTCCTGTACCAGGAGATGGTGTACGAGTTTTGGTACACTTGTGCCTACAACCCCAACACCAAAGTCATAAAGGGGACTATTCTCAATGGGACCTAGACCATTGAGATCACAACTGACCTTCTCAGGGAGGTTCTTCATCTGCCAACTGCTAATCCATATGACAAGCCTCAACCTGAAAATGACCAAATGGGGAATTTGCTACGCTTCTGTGGTGTAGCAGAACCAAAAATCGAAGCTACGCTGTTCAGGAAGGATCTGTCTCCTACCTACAGTTTTCTATTTGCCTCGGTGGTGATGTGCTTCAGAAGTAAGGGTTGGTTCATTTGACCAACTAAGCCGTGATGAAGTCCCCATTGTTCTACAGTTGGTGGATGGGACTACAATAGACATGGCACAGTGGATTTTTCTGAATTTGAGGAACCTGGTACAACAAGAAAACCGTCCAACTGCTGTTCGGTATCCAAGGTTTCTGAGCCTCATCTTCAAGCATCATTGTGGTTAGCAATTATATTCCTCTCAGCCTTTACTTAAGACTGCTGCATTCACTGTAATAGGGAATAGAGTGTTTTATACTCCTGTTCTACCCAATGAGCCCCCTCTGTCAACCCCAATGAGGAGGCTGTTAGGATTGGTGGAAGGACCCTCTGATGTGAGGGTGGATCCTGAACCTGCTCCCAAAGGAAAATTAAAAACAAAGCCAGGGCCAAGCTTGTTAAAAGGACCCTGGCAACCACTGAAGCTGGGCCTGTCCACAAGAAGGCCAAAACAGCTCAGTCTGAGTCTGCTACCTTGGCCTGTGTGGCTGAGGGGGAGCAGGCTCCTCACCCTGGTTCATCTGTTGAACCTGAAGCCTTTGTGGTTGGTGCCTTTGTGGCACCTGAGACCATGGAACAGGCCAACCCAACTGTTCCTGACCCAGTCTCACACCCTGTCCAAACAGAATCTATCACCTCTCCACAATCACCCAGTTCATCCATCAAATATCAACTCAAATCACTCTCCAAAAGGAAAACAGCCCCAACAACCAGTTCCTCTGTTCCCTCTCAACAGGGTTCAGTTGTAAGAGAAGCCACCCCTGCTGCCTCTCCTATTTTGGGAGAAGGTTCAGCACAATTGGAGCCTGCTTCACTCCAACCTGAGTCCACCCAGAGTCAGCCTAGACCCTCTGGTTCCTCCCAACAGGAGCCAGTTGTACAAACGGAGATAGCCACCTCAACTATTCCAGCCTCCCAGTAGGCTGAGAATATTGAAAGACAGGAGCCCTCTCCACTCCATACTGTGTCCACACTGTCCCCTCCTCAAACTTCTCTACACCGTGAGTCTGCACGAGGTGTCCACACTGCTGATATAAACCAATCAGCAGCTCAGCCTCAAATTTCTGCTCCCTTTGATACAGCTGTTCAACACCAAACATCTGCTGAGGGACCAACCACTCAAGCTGATGATCCTCAGGGAACATACCATCCCTTGGGTGAGGCTGCCCCTTCTGTGCAAATTCCATCAGCAGAATTTACCACTGCTGATGTTGAAATGCATATCCTATCTCCCCATGATGAGTTGCTTTTACACCAAGGCACTGCAGAGGCAACAACCACTGGCCTTAATGAAGGTGTTGCAACACAAGCAGCATCTGAAAGGCCCCCAACATCAACCCCTTCTCCTGATGATGCAGCTACTGCCACAGCTGAAGGACCCTTTGACCCCTCCAAGCTGGGCCACATTACTTTTGCCCAGGCTATGGAGCTTCTTTCAACTGTTCCTCTTCCCTCTCCATCACATCCTTATACACCTGCCTCATCCTCTTCCTCTCCCTCAACACAATCTAAACAGTCCACCCATACACCTTCATCTCCTAAAGACCTGCCTTTGAAGGATCAGCTTACACTGCTGACCAACAAAGTTAGTTCTTTAGAATCCTCCATGTCCTCTCTACCTTCTCTCATTTGAGACTCTGTGTCTGAGCAGCTTAAGGGATTCTTTGATCTGTTCAAAGATTCCTTCCCAGCCACTACACAACCTGACAACTCTCCACAGCTGCTTGCACTCACTGCACAGCTGCAAAGTGTCTCTACTTCCCTTTCCTCTATTCTTTCACTCCAATAGGACTCAGTGTCCTCAATGGCAGCTATATCTCAACAGCTGTCATCTCTCCTCACTTCTTGCAATTCTACCCTTCCTGCCACCTTGGCCAGCTTGAACACTGTTATTGGCTCCCTATCCAATTCTGTGTCATCAGACCTTGCTGATGTACAAGATTCCCTTGAACTACATCTTGCACAGCTTCAAAGTCTGTTGTTCACAGCTTCTGATAGGGAAAACATTGTCAAACTGACCTCTCTTGCTGACACCCAGGCCTCTCCTATTCAATCCTGTCTTTCCCAGCTTGCAGAGGTGAAGGACAACTTGGCCTTCTTAGTGAATAGCCTTGTTGGCCCCAAGCCTGCTGGCAAGCCTGCTGACTTCGTGTCTTCAGGCAGACCAGGTGTTGAAGGTGCTGGTACATCTCCTTCAAAGGGGGAGAAGTCATCTGCCTCTAAGACTAAGTCTAAGGGGGAGAAAACTTCTTCTCCTAAGGAGAAATCAGTGCCTGCAATACCCACTGGTCAACCAGCAGGAGCATCTGATACAGGTACAATGGAAGGTGCTTCCCAGGATGCTCAGCCTACTCAGGCTGAATCTCCAAACCCTGCTCAGTCTAAGGGGGAGGAATTCATTCCTGAGGACAGGCCAAGCAGCAGAAGGAGGCATCTGATTCTACAAGAAGAAGAAGAAGAAGAAGAGGAAAGTCCTGAAGCTGCTGTCACTACAGTAGCTAAAGGAAAAGAAAAAGCAGCAGTTGATCCCCAACAGCAGAAAGCAGCAGAAATTAAATTTCACAAAGCCAGGGCTAAAGAAATGGGTCTTCCCATGCACAAATACTTTGAGTTCAGAGAAGAACAGCTTCAAGCCCTGGAAGCTCTAAGGAAAAAAGAAGAATCTGCCAAAGCTGCTAAGTCTTTTGCACTTCAAGAGGCAAGGAAAGTTAAAATGTCCTCTCTGGAAGTGCAAAAGAAATTAATGGAAGCTGCTAAGGGATCAGCAGGAGAGAAGGAAGCAGAAAAAGAAAAGGGTGCTCAGGTCTCTGTGACCAAAACACAAGTACCCTCTGCAAGAGCTCAGTTCCACTTTGACAACTTGGCTAGAAGAAAATTTCAGGATGTTGCTGATAGAAGGCTTGCCAAGGAAGCAATTGTCAAAGCTGTTCCCATATCAAGAAAAGGCAGTCAGTGGAAGTTGAAAATAACCAGAATGGGTGCAACAGGCCCAGAATTAGAAACGTACGACTACACTGATGTTGCACAGATGGGGTACAGGGAATGGATTGAGTTGGCAGTTGCTATGAGCGAATCTAAGTCAGAAACGGCAAAGACAATCAGGGCATATGTCAAGAAGTTGATGGAGAGAGTGAAGAATCTTGGCCTGATCTCAAAAGAAGTTAGTGAAGGTGTCTATGTGACACAACCAAAAATAAAGGCCAGGAGGACAAGGAAAGACACTGAGCTTGAACAACTCCTCATCTTAATTGAACAGGGTGACTATGTTGTTGAGATGAAGGGAGTTGACTACAGCCTGCCTAGTGGTGTAGAGTTTGAAGATGGCAAGATTATTGAAGAGCCTGAGCTGGTGGCATTTTTTGTAGATCCCTTAACTCAGAAGAAATGCTTTCAGAGAGCATCAGATCTATACAAGGTGCATCTGAGACAACTTGTAGCCTTCAGACTTGCAGCTTCATTTAGGCAGTCAAGCAGGTGGAGAGCAGCCGTCTGGGATCAACTCAGAGGCTTTTATGAGAGAGGTGAACTTGAAGATCCCAAGTTTATGATCATCAGAAGTGAAATTGAAGAACTTGAGGATACAATGGAGGAACATGAAAAGATGTTTGAAGGTCCTCCTCCACTGTAGTAAAGTCTATTTACCATATGGGTAGGTTAAGAATGGAAGTTGTCCATCAGTTGGACAGACTTACCATTATCTAGTCCCAACACAAAAAATCCAAAATCTACTGTACATTAGTTGTACTTTAATTACATAAGTTGTAATTTTTCTTTTACATCAGTTGTAATATACATCAGTTGTACTTTTGTAAAAACATGTGTTGTTTTATGTAATCAAGAATCAATGTATATATAAACTGTTCTTTTACTTTACTTTGATGTTGTAATTTTATTTCAGCAAATGTACTGTAAAATTATATAGTGATTTTTTGATAAGGCCAGCTTAGACTGGTTATTGCAAATAGGGGGAGATTGTTAGGCACAAAAAGGCCTCAGTCAAACCTGTTCTGCATCTGAGGTGGAGATTCTTAATCAAACCTGTTGATGCATTTGAAGGTTGAATTTAAGGCCTGTTATATGCCTTATTGAAACCTGAAAATGATTTGCAATATCAGTCCAAAGCTGTTCTATATGTTGCACATGTTGCAACATAGACAGTTTGTCCAAGCTGTTCAGTCTGCTGAACAGGCTGGACATAAACTGTCTACGCTTCTCTACACTGGTGAGCAACTTGGGCAGTTTACAAGTGTTCTGTACTTTGTGAACAGGCTAAACACTTTATGGAATATGTTTCCAAGTCCTCATGTATTGTTTTTGGCTAAAAGATCAGTTTACAAAGTCGGAGACAAAGTGGAAAACAGAACTGCTCAGCCTGCCCACGCTGTTTTGTTACATGAACACAAAAGGATATTTGAAAAAGGGTGACAGACCTTTTTCTTATATCAAAATAGGCCTTGACAAAGGAAGAAAGACGCAAAGATGACATTCCTTATTTAGTTAAAGCTTATGCAACAGTAGACAAAGTGAAAAGACAAAAGTTCTACAACATGAAGGCATGTCTGTTTTTCAGAATGTGCAGAAAAGTTATATTGTCTTTTCAACAAGACTTTCCACTTTTCCTTTCGTCCAATAAAGAAACTTCTCTTAGATACTCTGAGAGAGTATAAAAGGAAACTTCCAAGGATTGAAAGGATAAGCCAAAAAGTTAAGTGCTGAAGCCAAGAGTGAATGTGCATTCAAGTGTGTCTTTCATGCATGCAAGTCTGCTTGAATAAAACAGTGCTTGGTGTCTAAGCTGTTCTTATTCAAGCTGTTTCTCTGTGTCTTGTAAACACAGTGAGTAATTCCTAGTGAGTGTATTCATTGTAACTAGTTTAAGTCTGTCTTAGATTAGTTAACATACTGTTGTATCTGTCATCTCAGCTTGAACCTTTCCGCATTCAAGCTTGTTTGTAATTAACTTTTGTTGATAATACATACAAACATTGAGAAAAGAGTGTGTAGTTTTCAAATTGCTGTATTCACCCCCCCCCCCCCCTCTACAGCTTAAGGCTATATACTTGGAAAACCTTTCGGGACCTACATTAACTTATATAAAGAAGTAATAGAGTAGTGTTTACTTACTTTAACGAGAGAAAAGAAATCAAATGAGTGGAAGAAATGATGTTGAATTGTTGTTGCACCAAAATCTCCTTGAATTCTTGAAGAACAAAGAAAATTTTGAAGTGTTTTGTGTGTGTGAAGGGTGGCCGGTTCTAGAGAGAAGAAAGGAAAGTGTTTCTTTTGCAAGTTGTGAATGAAATGAAGAAATGAATCATCTATTTATAGAAGAGTGAAAGTGTCTTGCAATTATGAAAGACATGGTAGATAGAATGTGATTTAAGTGAAATGAAAGGGAGTGGTGTGAAAAAAGATGATTAGATTGTGCAAGGAGTTTTATTAAAAAAATAGAAGTCAACTTTGAGGGTGTACCTCCTATGGTGGCCGACCATAGGGGTTATGATAAAGATTATTATTATTATTTTTTTATAAAAGTATTTCAAATGTATTCTTGTATGTTCATTTTTATGTAATTTTATAAATACCTATGAAATACACTAGTTTAGTGAAATTGTTTTTGTTTTGCATAATTAAAGTTATGAAAGATTGTTAATGCATAATTATTGTCACTAATCTTAATTAAATTATGCAACCTAGTTAATTCAATTTGTCATGTCATAATTTGATCCAATTAATTCTTTGTCGATTCATCGGATCACACCGATGGAATTGTTTCGGTTTGTAAGGGAATTCCTTATGAACTTGTTAATCATTTTGATTAATTAATAATGACTATTGATTAGGTAGCAGATGCTAACCTGGTTTGGTGTCGGTTGTTACAAACATACATGATGCGTATTGTTTAAAGTTATTTTATAAGAGATTTGAGTTTATATGTTGAAAATTGTCATAGGGGTCGTATGTTTTTGCATTTTTTTTTCTTTTAATGAGATTTAATGTTTGATCCGATCAGACTTTAAAATGTAGTAAGACATTTTATTAAATTAAAAATGGTTTAATATGAAAAAAAAAACCAACATGTTTTTCACGTTTTTCCGATTTAGTCCCTCCGTGTTATTTTTTTACCAAAAAAAATCCTTAAGTAATATATTTGTTTGTGATTTTTAGAATTTTTCTTTATTTTTTCAAAAAAGTCTTCGAGTTTGTGGATTTTTCGGAGAAAGATAGTGAAAACATGTTGGTTTTTTGTGGGAAAAATCAAGGGGGTTATGAAAAAAAAACAAAACTTTTCCGAAAACCGAATTGAAAACAATAACTTGAGGACTTTCTTAAGAAAAAATAACACGGAGGGAGGGAATCGCAAAAAAACATGAAAAACATGTTATTTTTTCATATTAAACTCATTAATAAACAAACAATCTTATCTAAACAGACTTTAGTGTTTTTTAACATCTTATCCAAACAGAAGGTTAAAAGTTTAAATATCTAAATCCTAAATAACAAACGGAGACTCGATGAGGGCAGAAGATGACTAGAGACTCAAAGAGGAGAGCCAATTGATGACGGCAGAGAAACCATCAGCCCAAAAGACGTGACCGTGAGAGGATGAGAGGGGGAGCGATTAGGGTTGGAATAAAAAGTTAAAACCTATCAATATATTGAACACAATTTGATAATTACACAGAACATGAAAAAAAGTTCGTAGATCTAAAACTATAATAAACCAAAAGGAAAGAAACCCAAATTTTGAAACACCAAAATTTATTGAGACAAAAAAGAAGTAGAAAGAGATGGTCGGCCAGAGACGGAGGACGAGGGTGGTGATAAACCATCCGATGAGTAACGGTGGCTTGTGTTGAAGGCTTGAAGTGCTTTGCATTGTGTAGCTAGTATGAAAAATAAATTGACTTGTTTAGTGATTTAATTAATGTTTTATCGTGCGAAAATTTTCTTTTTTCTTATATACTTTAATTTATTAAATAATTAATTTAATATGTTATAACAATATAAATAATAATAGATAAATACCACTACAAGAAATAAGCCTTTTAGTGACTAAAGAAAAGTGTCAGTAAAAGTCCAGGTTCAGTCACTAAATACATTTAGACCTTTTCCTTTTAAAAAAAATTAGTCACTAAGGACGCCATCACTAAAAGTCTTTTGTGACGCATATTTTCAGTCAGTAAAGGTCATTACCTTTAGTGACTAATGTTTTTAGTAGGTATAAGGTGCTTTACAAATTTTGTGAATTCACCTTCTTTTACTTACACTAGGTTTTTAGTCAGTAAAGGTTGTTTTACTTACTAAAAGTTTCAGACTGAATAGGTTTAAATGGACTTTTAGTGACTAAAAATTTAAGTCACTAATGAGTTAAATTATAAATAATATTATATAATATTATATTCGATTTATTTAATTGTATTACATATGCTAGAAGCAATTTAAAATTACATAATGTATACAAAAAAGTAATTTCATTAAATCATATTGATTTATTGGAAAATAACATGAAAGTTAAAAATTTGTAACACATTATTTCAAAACTTCTAATTATAGAACTAGAAAGTAGCTAATGAATATCCTCGACGGTCAAATCATTCTTGATGTTTAAAACCTAGCAATTTTTTTGAAAAGCTTAATATCCTCATCAACCTGAAACAAGAAAAATTTTGTTAAATATAAGCATAAAAAATTCATAATGACAACAAATTCTAAACAAAATCATTTAGAGTTCTAGCATATTAGCTTTTAAACATTATTGAACCAATTTAAAACAAGCTAAAACTATTAGCTACATCAAAACTCCATTTCTTTTGAGTCCGACTTTCATCATTGTCATCATAGGAGCCATATTCTCTTGCATATCCTTGATTTTCCCTTCAAGTTTATTGACTCGAGCCTTTAGTTGTGGTACTTGATTTTTCCTTCAAGTTCATATCACCATGTCCGACATAACCCATTTTTCTGTTTCTTTTGTTTCAGCAGGAAAAAAAATGGAAATAGACCAATTATTGAAGTCCAAATTATTTAATCAACTTTTGTACTTACCAATGAGAAAATCACATATGCACTTATGATGCGATTACAAGTCCCATAAGTTTATGACTCTGAAATAAGTTAAATAAAAAAAGAACAAAGAACATTGTGATAACAATTGAAACCATCTTTTATGACCTTTAACCAATGTATTCTATAAGAAGAAAATGCCTCAACACAAAATGCCTAGTTAAGACATTAAAGAAAACAAAGATAAAATCTGTAAAACCAGAACCCATGGAGCACCAATGTAATTATTTGTACTCTTGATCTTAAAGAGGTGAAATAATAAGTTAAACATGAAGCATTGATGACATTTACCCTCTCCACTGTTGTTCATATATCATCGTTATCACTTATGTAGTTATGCTTTGAGAAATTTTCTGCCTTTTCTCATTACGGTCAAAAATCCGTTCCAATCTTTAAGACATTCTAATAAGATCTTTTTTCTATCAGAGTGAGTAGTCCATGGGGATAACTTTGGCTAGGATACAATAAGAAAGAATAAAGATTACGGCCAAATAGATCTGCAGCTATATTGACATCAGTTAACAACATATATTAGTATCAGTTAATAGCATATAATTATGAAGATTTACGCCTCAGAAAACATTTAGACTACTAACAAAGTTGCAAATAAAATATGAATTTGGAAATTAGAAATTCACTCTTAAATGACAGACATAGGCGGCTATCACATGTTCCACTAAAATCCAATTAAAAACCAATTTGAGCACAATCATCACAATAACAAATGTTCTTAAAGTGGGCAAATACCACATGGACGTTATGTCCAACGATTCAATATTCTATAAATAAGCAGCCCTGACCTACGGATCCATTCTCATACCAAGGGGTCCATTACATAGTAAAGAATCCAACATTGGTACAGAACCCATATCAGAAACCCAACAGGTAAGCCATAACAGAAACCCAAATCAGAACAACAAGCATAGTCAAATCAGAAACACAAAATACCTGAGTTTTCTCAATCGTGAGGTGGTGTCAAGCGTGCTTTGAATTACCCAGGTGAGTGATGGTCGACTATATAGAACAATCAGATTCCATGATATTATGATAAAGGTTTCAGAAATCCATCATACTTGAAAAGAGTACCAATGGCTTCGAGGCCAAGAGCATTCAATCCACTGCAACTCAATTGAATGCTAATGTTCAAACTGGGGCAGCAGGGCAAGTTCTATAGGAAGAGGAAATTAAGAAAAATCTATCAATTAATATATCTGATAAGTAAAGAGATCAAGTTGAGTATACCGTACGCAACATAATTGATGTTTAATAACCTTTATTATCTAGAGGAAATCATCCTTCAACAACAAGCTTTAGTACCACAAAGGAACTGTGCATGTGTAATTATAAAGTTATATAAAACCTAGTCCTGCAAACACAATCAATTTTTACCTGAAAATATAGATTGTTTTCTAGACGAATCGATTAGGAACTAGCTAATTTTAGGGCTCGATCAGAGGAGCAGGTGTGGAGCAATGTGGAGGCAGAGACGATGACCACAGTTCCTTAACATTGCACATTTAAGATAAAAAATTAAAGTACCATTGGGGGAAGGGAGGGAGAGAGGAGGAGTAATTATCTTTGATAACCAGTTTGGAAAGGCAAACTTTATAGACAATAATTACCTCAAGCCCTGTATCTTTGTTTGGAGTTCCCATGATTCTGTTCCCATGTCAGCAATATGCAAGTGAACACCAAAAGATACAAAAATCATCGAAAAGAATTAGCAATAAATTTGAAGTAATCCCATACAGGCCCGCATGATGTAACCAAGGTATGTTGAATGATTTGTATAATGATGGTGCAGCAGTTCAGGTAACGTGAACTAAAGTTTCGTGTCATTATTTAACTTCTGGGAGCAGGGGCGGATTTAATTTACAACAATGGGTGTCACTCGACACCGATAAATTTTCAAAATACTTAGGTACGCATGTATCAAACACCCAGTGACACCTAAGTTTTTTTTTAGTGACACCTACGAAAAATATATAAAATTATAACATACGCATCTAATTTATATTTGTTGTTTTTATTACTTAAATTTATTGAAATAATACAGAGTTTCATTAAAAAAAATTTTAAAAAAAATCCAACATAATATAAAAACAACAATAAAGAATGTTAATTAAGTTAGCCCAAAAGGCTGTATCACCATAAAATTTAATAAAAAAGCCCAACAGAATATAAAAATAATACTGAGTTTTAATACTTATCATACTTATTGCTTTTAAGTTTTAATGGTATTGTATTTAGTATATTTTTTAATTGGAAAAATCTTGTTATTTCTTAATCATGTGTTGGCAACCCGTTTCGGTGACCCGATCCGTCTTAGAAAATATTTCAAAAATCTAAGTATTAAACTTATTTTAAAAAGTGACACCGATAACGAAAATTCCTGGATCCGCCCCTGTCTGGGAGCCAGATTTAGCATGCATCTTTAAGTCAAGAATTCCAACACATCCGATGCTTTCGAGTTTGGAAAAAGATTGAAACATTTGACATGTTGCACAACTTTGAAACTTAATTGGTAGATTTGGCTTCATTTGTGGGTCTGCAAACCCAAATATCCAAGTTCAATCTAAACCATAGTAAAGTTATCTTGAGCCTTGGATCGACATGTATGATGCAGGACAGGATACTAGTGGACCATGTTGCAAGCACATCAGCACGGGTCTGGAAAGGAAAACAATTTTGATAACTTCCCACCAAATTTATGGATTTTGTTGTGAAATAAGAAATTAGAGAGCACATGTAGGAATCTTTTTCAGTTACACTTTTGGTTGCAAGATTTTACCATAGATCATGAATGAAAACAAGTTGTGTAGGCCTGCATTCTATCTCATTCACCTCATATTTCTCTCTTTTTCTTTCCCATTTATCTCTATTGCATCCTAAGCTATGTTTGGTTGTGCTTATATAAACTTGCATAAAATAGAACCGGATGGTTCATATAACAACAGACTCATATAGGATCAGCTCAATTGAGCTAGTCGAGCTCCTAACCAAAGCAATATTTAAACTCAAGCTCAACTTAAGTAGTTGATTGACCATGGATTATCAAACTATAATTTCAAAACTTTTTTGCCAACCAAATATATGCCTTTCGAGGGGTCAAGCAAGTCTATGGATTTTCGGATTACAAACCCCTCACCTTACTAATATTAACTTTAGGGCAAAAACAACCAAACTAACTCGATTGAAGACAATGCATAATTGTATAAATACTAGATGAACAAAACTCGACATTATTGAAACGAGTAGTGGATGAAACGTAAGAGAGAAAGAATTATTGTATGAGCCAAATAAGTCCTACGTGCACACAAGTTGAACCGATTAAAGAAGCTGATTAAAAAATAAATTGAATAAGTGATGGATCAAAACATACCTCTCCATTGATAGAATAGGAAATCGAACATCGGGGCAGAAATCAACAAAGGGGAGGAGAGGCAAACAGGAGAGGCAAGAGCGCCAATTAGAGAGTAAAGAGCATAAATCAAACATGCAGAGCACGCACAGATAGAGGCGGAGCAAGGTCGTTGGAGAGGCTGAGGAGGAGGCGTAGGTGTAGTCGGGTCAGAGGTTCAGGCCTTAGGGGGGTTGACGAGAGAGAAGTTTGGGAATAAGACTTTATGTTTAGAGCATGCTCAAAGTAAAAGCAGAATTCTTTTATTTTTTCTACTTTTTTAGGATATATTTTCAGATACTTTTTAATCAAGTCAAAATAGGTATAATTCGATATTGACCGACTAAAACTAACTTTAGTCACTAAATGCATTAGTCAGTAAATGACTAAAGTGGAAAAACATGAACCGCAATTGAACAAAATTTGGCGGCATGTTTAACAACAACATGACGAATCGGCGAAGCGGCGAAAACGATTTCGACGTTTTCAACACAACCCAAGAACAGTACAAGACACTCAATAAAAATAAGTCATTTCCATACCAATCGGCTTGGGAGGTACTTCGACGTTATCCAAAGTGGAACACTGTTCCACAAATGGATGATTTTGTTGAGCCGCAAAGAAAGCGGTCGAAAACTTCGGATTCTAACACGATCGGAACACCGTCTTCGGATGCGACATTTTTAGGTGTTCACGATGAGGAAGATGACGAGGGCGACGAGGATATTCAGGAGCTTGAAAGACCACGCCGCAAGGGGAAAAACCAGCATCAACATCAGTCGACCCAGAGATGCACACACAATTCGAAAGTATTTCAACTTCTCACGTCGACGATGTTGAAGATAAGAAACATCACCGAAAACGACTTGAAGAAATGAAACAAAAAAAAATGGACTACGAAAAGGAATTGAAAGAGAAACAATATCAAGCGTACATAGCGTCACTGAATGAACAATCACAAAAATATCAAGCGTACATAGCGTCACTGAATGAAAAACAACTTGAAGTTTTTCATTCGGTCACACGACCATTTGCAAGGTACCGCTTTGCAAGCCGTACTACAACGCAAACAAAAAATTGCAGAGCGTTGGGGATGACAAATGTAGTTTCGTAATTTTTTAGTTTTTGGTTTCGTAATTTTTTTAGTTATGTAATTTTTTTAATTTTTAGTTTCGTAAGTTTTTATTTTTTAATTTCGTAATTTTATTATGTAAGCTTTTAAATATTTATGAAATTAATTATTTTACTTTTAATAATTGTTTTGTTAATTAAAATGAATTTATTTTAAAAAAATTAAGAAAGATGGAAATATATAGAAATATGGGTATTTCCAACTTAGAAAGTTGGAGAAAGGTGGAAAAATGTGGAGAGAGAAAAGCTGATGTGGCGCTGAGGTGTACAGAAAGATGGGTATGGGAAAGATGACCATACCCTTCACTCTAATTAATTAAATTATTGAACCAGTAAGAGATATAGATTGTCCTAAATTGTGCAACCGACGACCCCAAATCCTGGGCCTGTCCCAAACAACATATAATATCGTTGTATTTTGCCATGAAAGATTCTAGGCATCGTATATTTCTACACCGAGTTCATGGATTATCTAGAAATTCCACAAAGCTAAACAAGGTGGTAGACTTGTAGTCTTGTAGATAAGAATTTACAACTTATATACCCTTCTAAAAATAGACCGGCTGCATTTACTACTTATATATCCTCACCATTTATGATAAAACAACCTTATCAAGATTGCAAGATATCTACACCCCAAATATGACATGAAATTTTCATGATTGTTATCTCTGGGGGTGAGTATAAGCGGTTTGGTTTGGTTTTTGGCTTAAACCAAACACAAATCAAAAATTTTGGTTTTTTAAATGAAGGAATCGTTTGGTTTCGGGTTTTTCGAGTTTGGATTATCGATTTTTCGATTTACACCTGTTGGTTTTTCGGTTACGTTTTGGTTTTAATTTGGGTTTAAACTCGAAATTGGACATTTTTCATTAGATTTGAGTTTTTTGTACTAAACTTAATTATGATTGTTTTTAGTAAAGTGAAACACTATTTGATAAATGATTACATTGGAATTTTTATTTGACTTGTATTATAATTTGATACCTTGATATATTAAATCGGGTGTTAATTATTAGTTTAGTTAATTTGATAATTTAATTTATTTTAGTAACTTACTAAGTTAGGTTTTGAATTAGTATTTTAGTTTGAATTAGTATTTTAGTAAGTTCACCATATAGAATTATAATAAGAATGTTTATACCAAATAATTAGCATTAGTATGTCTATCACTACATCGCGTATAATTAACATAAAATAACTATTAACCATATCTGGGAGTGTTCAAAAGAAACCGGAAAACCGAGCCAGACCGGTCAATATGAAACTGAAAAAACCGACATATGACGGACCGGTTACGGTTTTCATTTTTAATAAACCGCGGGTAACCGAACCGAACATAAACATATCACAAATATTTACATATAAATAGACAAATTACAAGCTAAAATATTATATTTATAGTTTCATTTTAATTAAATATTTGTTTGATTAAGTAGTTTTATGAAAATTTTAATGTAATTGATATATTTATTACGAATAAACTTAATTTTAAGGAACAATCAAAGTTTAAAAATTTATATTTCTATACTTTTATTATTTATAAATAGATAACAACTATCCGAAACTATCCGCAAACCGAACCGCATATAACCGAAACCGAAACCGTAAAGCGGGTAACCGAAACCGAAAATACGGTTCACACTTTTGCTACTAACCGAACCGAACCGGTCCATGAATTAATATAGTATATAGTATTCTAAGGATCTTTATTGTAATCGGTAGAAAGATAGGTTTTAAAGTTGTCATTATGAAAAAATTTTCTAAGACTGCCATTTTTCATTTGTAATACTTTGATGTTTAGAGCAAAACCAACCTTTAATAGCAATGAACTTGCATAGCATTTCATTTATGCTTGAAATCCGTAGAAACGTGTAGATTTACGATTTTTCAATTCGTGTCAGAGCTATGGAGTGGATTCATTGAAGAAATCAATCAAAATTGGGAGAATTTCAGTTAATTTTGTACATATTAATACTATTCTGTGTGTTCTTCATTTTCGAGATCTGAAAATTAAAATTGCTCATTGGTTATTTGTTTAATATGAAAGTTTTGGAAATTAGGAAAGATTCGTTGAATGTATCTACAAAATTTGAGATCTTAATTCCAAAAAACAAGAAAGTAATTTTAGATTTCAATTTTCTAGAAACGTAATGTGTTTTCACGTCAATGCTCATGTGGGTGAAATTTGTTCTTCAGACTTGATTGATAAATTTATGTAATACTTGCATCATAGATGTGATTTTTCATAGGAAATTGAGTGATATTGTAACGGCCTTAATCCCTTGAAAATTTTTTTATAACTTGAATTCAGTTTATGCAAAAGTTAAATATCAAGCAATGCTGAAAAGAACAAGACAAGAACAAAGACGAACCAAGGAATAAAAACCAACAAACACAGCAGCCCTATTAAGCTTGACATGGCCATCTAATTGGCATGACACAGCAGCCCTACCAGCAGGACATGGCAAACCTACCTAGCATGACACAGCAGCCCTACTAGCAGGACATGACAAGCCTACCTAGCATGACACAGCAGCCCGATCTAGGCTTCACCAGGCAGATCTATTCAACATGATTTGGCACCCTAATTGGCATGACCTGACCCTAGAATTTATATGTTGTCTTACCTCTAAGGAAGGTGGCAAATCTACAAGTCCTACTAAGCAAAGCTAAAGAAAGTGAGTAAGCTACTTACAACTTAAACAACTGGCAAACAAGCAACCTAAAGCCATGCCTAAACATTATAAATAGAGGCTTAGAGACACTCTTCCTTTTCACCCCAAAACACTTCCTAAAAAGCTTAGAAGAGAATTTGAAGTCTCAAGACAAAGCAAAGTGAGTATTTATGTGCTTTTAATGAGATGCTTATGTGCTATATAAATGTTTTATGCATGTTAATGTCATTTTCCATGATTTAAAACATAAAACTCTTAAGCACCCCTATATGAGAAATTTATACATGTTAAAAATATTAATTACGTATATCCGGAGTATACAATTAAGGGACGTCTTGCAAACGAAGCTGTTGGGAAATAGTTTAAGTAGGTTCAAGCCGTTAGTTAGACTTCTCAAACTGTTAGTAGAGTTTATATGTAAATCCAAAGTTCATGCTGCTAGTTGAAGAAACTCGAGCTGCCAGTGTAAAAGTTCAAGCTGCCAGAGTAAATCAACTCGAGCTGCTCTGTTCAAGCTGTCAAGTGATTCAAGCTGCTCAACAGTTTCATAAACAGAATGTGCTGATTTTCAGGAAAAGATATCTACACGAAGATTCCAGCATATCTACTATCAGAGAAGTCATTGTCTTTCAAGGAAACAAATCAAGAAGCAATATAAATACATAGAATAGGTCTTTCTATTGTATAGGAGTTTCTGCATATTCAAGTTTGTAATTGCTTTTTGTTTAAGTTTTCATAAGCCTCTAAGGTTGTAAAACCGTAAGAACAGTTTGTGTTCTTCGTCTAATCAAACAGATTAAAGGTGATTGTAATCAGTTAAATCAGCAATACAAGCAGTTTTGATTATTTCTTGTGTTTATCTGCTATTAGTTCTGAAAGCTTTTGCTAAAATAATTAAGTGTTATTCCGCAAACTTCTTAATTAAACTTTGATTCAAAGCAAGATTATTGATTTATACTCTGATAAATTCAAATCAGTTAGTCTTGGTTAATTAGTTTTAGATCCTGACAAGTGGTATCAGAGCCAGGTTTTCCTTCTGATCCTTTTGTATAGCCATCAGCCCCACTAAAATTTCTATATAAAAGGAAAAGAGGACCAGGAGCTCCTTCCTCCTCAGCCCTCAGACAAGAGCCATATAGCCCTGTGCAGGAGGACACTTCTGCACAGCATATCCAAAGGGAACACATTGAGGACACTCACATCCTCACTCAGGAGGTGAACATCTCTCCAGAGATTGTTCATATGGGTTCTGTGGCTGTCACTACTGCTGTCTCTGCACAAGAGGCACAGGACAGTGCCAACATCACTAAGACCACGCCCATGGCAACAGCAAGTGTGCAAACACAAGCTGGAAGTCCCCAGAACCAAGAACAGAGGGGCCCAGAGGTTTCTACTTCTGGTATTAATGTCAGTGATAGATCACAAGCACCACAGGTGTTTTCTGATCTTGAGGCTAGTCTGCAAATCATGCTTTTGACGGATCCCAAGATGAAACCTGTTGTAGCTATGTTGGAATACCAAATGTCCATCATTGCTGCACAGGGAGCTCAGTTATTTGCACTAAAGCAGGCAGAAGCGGCTCAAAATCAAAGAATGGATTATTTCCATAAAGGGTTTACCCTCTGTGGAAATAAGATCATGAAATTAGAGCGTTTGATTCAAACCCAAGGGGCAAAGGTTGTAGGTCCTCCTGACCAAACCAATGCTTCCAAAAAGGGGGAGAATCAGGAGTTTCCAGAATCAGTCCAAGCAGCATCAACAGTTCCACCTTCTAGGCTAACAGTCCCAACAGCTTCTCAAGCTGTTAGCCTAGAAACTCAAGCTGCTGCCTCCTCAAAAGCAACTGGAGTTGTTATAAGGGAAGGTGTTCAAGCTCCAACCAGTACAGTCCAGGCTACATCCTCTGCTGCAAAAGACAAGGGCAAGGGCATTCTCATTGAGTCTCCAAAGCACAAATTTTCTTCCAAAGAAGCCCAGATTGCCTTTGATGCTGAAGTTGCCAAAAGGTTAGCAGAAGAACAGGATAAAGAGTTAGACCAGCAAACCCAGCCCCCAATGGACGATGATGCAACCTTAGGTGATTACCTAAAGGGGTTTGTGGTCAAACAAGGAGAGAAGAAGAGGAAGCTGCCAACAGGGCACTCCAAGGCTGAGCACAGAAGATTTCTGATCAATTTTGCCTTTGCAGCTGGCATTCCAAAGAAAATGGCTCAGTCCATGACCACAGAAAGGCTGCAGGATATCCATGATAAAGAAATGGATAAAAGAAAGAAAGCAAAAGTCTCCCAAGAAGTCCAAACACCTCAGGAAGCAGTTCAAATCGATACAAGACATGCTCAAACTGCTGCCAGTGCCCCTGCTTCTTCTGATCAAGCTGCTGCTTCCATTCATGCATCTGAGTCATTACCACAAGCAAAGCTGGATCAAGTGAAAAAGGTGTTGTTTGAGCAAAACTACAAAAGGCTCTGGAGATAGAGAAACTGCTGGATCAACATGATTTTACAAAGCCTCTGATCAACTACTGGTATGCTAAGCCACTGGATAATATTGACTTAAGATTTAAGTTTGTGGTGAGAAGAGAATCTGGACCAGAAGAAGAGTATGATACATTTTGGCATATGGTTCAGAAGTTGACCAGAGATGAGCTTACCAGGATGCATAATATTGGGTCTGTAACACAAGTAAGATCTGCTCTACCACAGGTAAAACAAGTCATCAAAGATCTGAAATCAATTGTTGACCCTGAGTCTATAAGGGAAGAGATAGAAGATGCCAACAAGAAGAGAAAGAAGATCAAACAAGTTGATCTGTTTGTCAAATCAAGGACTTACAGAATAAAATTTTCTGATGGATCTGGTATGTTCTTTAATCTTGAATTTTATGATCTACCAAAGGAAATGCTACTCCAGATAAAATCTGTTAGGATATCTTGTGATAGAGATGAGATGAAGAAAGAATTTTTGAAGGCTGTAGATCAGAAACTTGCACAGTTATAAGTTTTTGAAAGCCTTGGTTTGTAACAGTTTACTTATTCATTTCCATTTTTGTATAGAACTTAAAGTCTTGTGTAAAGAATTTAAGTTAGGGGGAGATTGTTGGGAAATAGTTTAAGTAGGTTCAAGCTGTTAGTTAGACTTCTCAAACTGTTAGTAGAGTTTATATGTAAATCCAAAGTTCATGCTGCTAGTTGAAGAAACTCGAGCTGCCAGTGTAAAAGTTTAAGCTGCCAGAGTAAATCAACTCGAGCTGCTCTGTTCAAGCTGTCAAGTGATTCAAGCTGCTCAACAGTTTCATAAACAGAATGTGCTGATTTTCAGGAAAAGATATCTACACGAAGATTCCAGCATATCTACTATTAGAGAAGTCATAGTCTTTCAAGGAAACAAATCAAGAAGCAATATAAATAAATAGAATAGGTCTTTCTATTGTATAGGAGTTTCTGCATATTCAAGTTTGTAATTGCTTTTTGTTTAAGTTTTCATAAGCCTCTAAGGTTGTAAAACCCTAAGAACAGTTTGTGTTCTTCGTCTAATCAAACAGATTAGAGGTGATTGTAATCAGTTAAATCAACAATACAAGCAGTTTTGATTATTTCTTGTGTTTATCTGCTATTAGTTCTGAAAGCTTTTGCTTAAATAATTAAGTGTTATTCCGCAAACTTCTTAATTAAACTTTGATTCAAAGCAAGATTATTGATTTATACTCTGATAAATTCAAATCAGTTAGTCTTGGTTAATTAGTTTTAGATCCAGACAGAACCTTAATGGGCAACCCTTATGTGGACCCAAGGTTAAGATAAATTGATATGCTTAACATGAAGAAAATACATTTTACGCATAAAAGCTTACTTTGAGCATGTAAATCATGAAACCATATTTACTCATTAAGCCTAAGTCTTATGTATTCATGTATGTATCTCAGGAAACAGGGACCAAAGGGATGATGAAGCATAGATTATAAGATTTTTTTTAAAAGTGTAACTTTGAACTATTGTAATATATCAAATAATAAACATGGAGCTTTTATGTAACTTGGGAAGATGGTAGTTACAAAATGGTATCAGAGCCCCGTTAGTTCAATAGACCTTGGTTTAACCTTAATATAGATGGACCTAGCCTTGAACTTAAGACTAAAAAAAAATCATCTCTTTCACTACATGCATGTGTATATATACCTATGTATATGCATTTAACCATCATTTCAGATGCCTGAAAGGAGAGGAGAAAATTCTGAATATGGGAACGGATGACTCATTGAATTACCTGATCCGATTCCATGCTTCGCTGACAACTTCCTCGAACCAATACTCCCAGCATTTCATCCGGTTCTAGAACCGATAATCCCAACATTTAACACAATGGAACCACGCGAAGACTTTGAAATTTCTGACGCAAATAACTACTTCACTCTCACATACCCATGGGAGGAAGAGAATTGGCAACAAGAGAGGTTCACCCCACCACCTCGTGTTCCTCCTCCTTCCCCGGAAGTGGAAAGCGTGCAAGATAATTTTCAGGTTTCGGCGAGATTAACTTGGGCCGATTTCAATACCTTACTAGATCAAATGACGGAGGCAAATCATCAGTGTGCCATAGCCCAAGAGGAACTACATAACGAAAGATTTCACTATATGGCTACTGAAGCACAACTGAGGGAGGACTTGGAGAGGGCCGCTCAACTCCTAGACACCGCCTACTCACGGATTCACTACTTAGAGGAGGAGTTGAACTACACCCGTCGAACAACGTTTTTTTTGAAAATAATAATAGAAATTAGAAGCTTGAATTAATTATATAAAAAGGTCATAAAAAAAGGGGTTAAGAAGGGAAAATTTTCTTATTTCCCTAAATTTTGTATAACGCTCTAAAACGAATGGTTAAAAGTATAAGAAATAGACACTTATTACTTTTCGAAGTTTGTAATATATATATAATTTCTTTACCTCCTCTTTTACGTTTAAATGTTTTCATTCTTTTAGAAGATGGCAGGTACCTCATCAAATAGTTATGAACAAATCGAATATGTATACCTAGACGAAATTGAAATGATGGCGCAAGAAAACGAAAACTGGAACCCGGGATATATACTTATTGAAGAATACGAAAGAATTCAGGATTACGTAGCTGAAGTAGATAATCACAACTGGGAACTCGAGACAAGATGTGGAAAGTACGAACAAGACCTAAGAATTGCAAAGAGAACCATTTCGGTTAAGGTTAAGGACCGAGTACGTTTTTGGAAGGAAGTGACTATTGGATAGTCAAAAAGAATTAAGGCATGGGTCAAACGGAAAATCAATAAGTCTAATGAAGAAACTTCGATCCAATATCCCTCTCGTCATTTTAGGGAAATGCTAGAAGAACAATATACTCCCTATAATTTCCACCTTGAGTAAACCGTGTGGATCTGTTTCATCTATATATATTGGGACAAAAGGGACCTAAAATAAATTGTTACACTTTATGCTACAAAATTTTGTATGATGCATGTACTATATATATATATAAAGGATATATATTTAAGTTGGTTCTCATGAGTTGATCTAATATTTTGTAGAATGAATACTCGGAGGACGAATAGAAAGCATTCTGAAAATACTAGACCGCCCACGCCAAGAAATAGGCGCAACACAAACCCTGTAAATCCCGTGGAGAGAATTAATATAGCAACGGAAGTCTCGCGAGGCATCCATGAAAACTTACCCTCAATAGTAGCTCAAGTTCAAGCAGCTATAAATCACAACTCAACCCATGAAGCAAATACCGAAGAAAATCAACTATGGCACGAACCAAATAATGGCCAAACGTTTCGATGTGACTATAAGGCCTTCAAAACCACTAGTCCCTCTACATTCGAGGGAAAAGGGGGACCCATAGCCACTATGTATTGGCTCGATGACATGTAGAATTGTTTCGAGACATGTCAATGCGCCCCGGACCAACGCGTAAGGTTTTCCTCAACAAAGTTAAAGTCAAATGCACTTTACTAGTGGAAGACTATTCAAGCTAACCGAGGCGTCGCAGGAGGAACAACAATGTCCTGGGAGGAGTTTAAACAATTGATAAATCAGAGGTACTGCCCAAATACTCGAATAAAAATAATGGAGGAAGAATTCATCAAACTCAAACAAGGAGATAAGACTGTCGAAGAATATGTAGAAGTATTCATTGAAAAATCCCGATTCGCAACTGATATGATCATAACGAAAGGGCGTAAGATAGATCGCTTCACGAATGGGTTAAGAAAAGAATTACGACAGTTGGTTAACATGTCAAAACCAAAAACCTTCCAAGAAGCAATAGATTCAGCAATTCTGGCCGAAAAGGACAGTTATCCCCATCCTCCAATTGAGAAAAGGAAGTTTGAAGGCAAGAATTTCGGTAAGATGCCCCAGAAATCAAGAAACACCGGTACAAGGATGGTTGAAAAACCACTTTGCCTTACTTGCAATAAAAATCATACTGGGGAATGTATGATGGGCAAAAACGTATGTAATAAATGTGGACAATCAGGGCATATGGCTAACCATTGTCCTATAAGAAAAGCATGTTACAATTGCGGGTCAACGGAACATCTCATATATAATTGTCCCAAGCCAAGAACTATACAACCATCGAAGGTTATAACCAACAAGAATAAGCCCGAAGCCGGAAAAGCCAAAGGGAGAATATTCTAAATTTCTGCTAAAGAAACCAAGGAAATGCCAGATGTGGTGACAGGTATCTTGCTAATTAATGAAAAACCAACCAAAATATTATTTGACTCTGGTGCAAACAAATCAATAGTATCTACAAGGTTTTGCATGCATCTAAATTGTATACCTAAGAAATTAGATCAAAAAATAGAAATAGAGAATGGCGGATGGAAAGGTTACGGACATAAATGAGATTTATGAAAATTTCTCCTTAGAAATCAATGAGCACAAATTTCCTATCCAACTACTACCCCTATCTCTAAATGAGTTTGATGTGGTCATAGGCATGGACTGGTTATCAGAAAATCATGCCCATATAATTTGTCACAAGAAAATAGTAAAGAATAATGATGAGAATGACAAGGAAATAATCATTTATAATAATCATAAAAAGAGTCCGTGTAACCTTATTTCCTACATGAAAGCAAGAAAGTATATACACAAAGGGTGTGAGACATACTTAGCATACTTGGTAGATACTAACAAAGAAATGGAACATATAGAGAATATACCAATAGTTTGCGAATATCCAGAAGTATTTCTAGATGAATTGCCTGGATTGCCTCCTGATAGACAAGTGGAGTTTCATATTAACTTAGTACCAGGAACAGTACCAATGGCCCGCACACCCTACAGACTTGCACCATCAGAAATGCAGGAACTTATCAATCAACTACAAGAGTTGTTGAATAAAGGAATTATCCGCCCAAGTACATCACCTTGGGGGGCACCAATACTCTTTGTTAAAAAGAAGGATGGAACTATGTGGATGTGCATCGATTACAGGGAACATAACAAGGTCACCATTAAGAATCGATATCTGTTACCTCGAATAGATGATTTATTTGATCAGTTACAAGGAGCAAGCTTCTTCTCAAAAATAGATTTACGACCAGGGTATCATCAACTAAAAGTACGGGAGGAAGACATACCCAAGACTGCATTCCGAACACGATATGGGCATTTCGAATTTCTAGTAATGCCTTTTGGGTTAACAAATGCTCCCGCTATGTTCATGGATCTTATGAATCGGGTATGTAAACAGTACTTAGACAAGTTCATTAATGTATTTATTGATGACATTATCGTTTATTCCAAAGGCCAAGAAGAGCATAAGCGACATTTAAGGACGACCTTGGAATTATTAAAGCATGAAAAGCTCTATGCCAAATTCTCGAAATGTGAATTGTGGCTACGACAGGTCCAATTTCTAGGACATATCATAAGCGAAAAGGGTAACATGGTAGACCCAAGTAAAATCGAATGTATACAAAAATGGGAGGTCCCACACTCTGCAACTGAAGTACGAAGTTTTCTTGGGTTAGCCAGATACTAGCGACGATTTATTCAAGACTTTTCTAAAATAGCAACTCCACTCACCACATTGACAAGAAAAGCTGGCAAGTTTAAATGGGGGGATGCACAAGAAGAGGCCTTCCAAACTTTAAAAGATAAGTTATGCAATGCACCAATCTTAAGCCTGCCTCAGGGGATCGAACACTTTGTAGTATACAGTGACGCTTCCAAACAGGGATTGGGGTGTGTGCTTATGCAAAAAGGTAAAGTAATTGCCTTCACCTCACGACAATTAAAAGAACAAGAAAAGAAGTACCCAACCCATGATTTAGAACTAGCAGCAGTGGTATTCGCTTTAAAAATTTGGAGACACTACTTATATGGTATAAAGTGCACTCTTTACACAGATCATAAAAGCCTCAAATATTTATTTAGTCAAAAGGAATTGAATATGAGGCAACGAAGATGGATGAATTATTAAACGACTACGATTGTGAAATCAAATATCACCCAGGAAAAGCCAATGTGGTGGCAGATGCCTTGAGTCGAAGAGAGTCAATTCAACCCGTTCAAGTTAAAGCATTAACTCTGACTATTACAAACACCTTGTTTAAGGAAATTGAAAAAGCACAGCATGAAGCCTTAAAAGAAGAAAATCAAAAGAAAGAACCTTTGGACAAGCTAAAATTCTAGAAGTTGGCGATAAAGGGATCAGGAGATTTCAAGGACGCATCTGGGTCCCGGAGGTTGGTAAATGTAGAGAAGTGATTCCAGAAGAAGCTCATAAGTCCAGGTACTCCATCCACCCTGGGACTCATAAAATGTACAATGACTTAAAGACCTTGTATTGGTGGCCGGGAATGAAGAAGTCTATAGTAAATTTCATCCAAAAATGTCTGACATGTTTAAAAGTCAAAATCGAACACCAGAGACCCTATGGACAGCTACAACCACTAGATATTCCCGTATGGAAATGGGAACATATCACTATGGACTTTGTCACAAGACTACCAAGAACACCGAAAGGCTTCGATGCTATATGGGTCATCGTGGATCGATTAACAAAAACGGCACACTTCTTACCGATAAGGGAAAAACAAACCTTGGAAACACTAGCTAAAATATATATGAATGAAATTATTGTCAGGCATGGTGTGCCCTTGTCAATCGTATCAGACCGAGACACTCGTTTTACTTTGAATTTCTGGAAAAGCTTCAAAAATTAAGTAGGAACCCAAATTAAAATGAGTACATCATACCACCCTCAGACTGACGGTCAAAGTGAAAGAACAATCCAAACTCTGGAGGATATGCTACGTGCATGTGCACTTGACCTCAAAGGACATTGGGACAGCCATTTACCTCTTACTGAATTTGCCTATAATAACAGTTATCATAGCAGTATTAAGGCTGCACCCTTCGAGGCTCTATATGGGAGAAAGTGTAGGTCGCCCATCTGTTGGATGAAAACGGGCGAAAAGCAATTAACCGATCCCGAAATCATCCAACAAACAGTCGATAAAGTTATTCAAATAAGGGAAAGACTCATGACTGCACAAGATAGACAGAAAAGTTACGCTGATAGAAGAAGAAAACCCATTGAATTTCAAGTGGGCGATATGGTATTATTAAAAGTGTCGCCTTGGAAAGGAGTTCTGCACTTTGGTAAGAAGGGTAAATTACGACCTCGATATACTGGCCCGTACAAGATAACCGAAAAGATCGGGACAGTGGCATACCAACTGGAACTGCCAGATGAATTAAAGGGAATACACCCTACTTTCCATGTGTCCAATCTAAAGAAATGTTCTACTGAAAAAGATGTAAATCCCACCAAAGAAATTTCGGTTGATGACAAACTCAATTTCGAAGAAAAACCCATAGCCGTCACCGAACGTAAAATCAAAAAGCTTCGTGTTAGGCACAAAAAGGCCTCAGTCAAACCTTCTGTACATCTAAGGGGGAGATTTTTAATCAAGCCTGTTGATGCACTTGAAGGTAGAATTATGGCCTGTTATATGCCTTATTGAAACCTGAAAAGTGATTTGCAATATTAGCCCAAAGCTGTTTACCATGTTGCATTCGTTTCAACAAAGGCAGTTTGTCCAAGCTGTTCTGTCTGCTGCACAGGCTGGACATAAACTGTCTACGTTGCTCTGTTCTCTTGAGCAGCTTGGACAGTTTACAAGTGTTCTGTTCTTTGTGACAGAACATGTTCTTTGTGAACAGGTTAAGCACTTTATGGAATATGTTTCCAAGTCCTCATGTATTGTTTTTGGCTACAAGATCAGTTTACAAGTCAAAGACAAAGTGGAAAACAGAACTGCACAGCCTGCTCACGCTGTTCTGTTACATGAAGACAAACGGATATCTGAAAAGGGTGACATACCTTTTCTTATATCAAAATGGCATTAGCAAAAGAAGAAAGATGCATAGTTGACATTCCTCTTTTGGTTAAAGCCTTATGCAACAGTGACAAAAAGGAAAAGACAAAGATACTGCCATGTGATGACAAATATACTTTATCAGAACGTGCAGAAAGGTGTTTTGTCCTTTTGGAAAGACTTTCCACTATCTCATCTGTCCAATGAAGAAGCTTCACTGAGATTCACCTTTTGAGTATAAAAGGAAGCTTCTAAGGATTATGAGATATCAAGAGTGTGAAATTAGAACGTCCATTAAAGTGTGTTATTCCATGCATGCAAGTCTGCTTATATAAAACAGAAGAGTGTGTCTAAGCTGTTCTTGTGTAAGTCTTGTAAAAACAGTGAGTGCATCTAAGTGAGCATAGTCATTGTACCTAGTCTGAGTGTGTCTTAGATTAGCTGAACAACTGTTGTATCTGTCATCTTAGCTTGAACCTTTCCGCATTCAAGCTTGTTTGTAATTAACACTTGTTAATAATATACACAAACATTGAGAAAAAGATTGTTAAGTTTTAAATAGCTGTATTCACCCGCCCTCTACAGCTTAGAACTATACACTTGGGAAACCTTTTGGGACCTACAACTGGTATCAGAGCAGATAGAGTGTGTGTCAACTCTAGATCTCTTATTCTCCCTACTTTTCCATGGACAACAGTGCTGCAAATTCCTCATCCTACTATGACAATGGGTCATTGGCCAAACCCCCAAAGTTCAATCATCAGAACTTCTCTTGTTGGAAGTGCAGAATGATGCTCTACTTAGAGAATCTGGATGTACAACTACCAGAGATAGTAATGGAAGGTCCCTATGTGCCAACCTCTGTTACTACCATAACTCCTGCTGTTGAAGGAGCTGCCCCTGAAATCAAAACCTTTGAGAAGGCTAAAGCTCAATTGTCTGATGAAGACAAAAGACTGGTTGCTCTGGATGCAAAAGCCAGTATTAACCTGGTTATCTCTCTACCTGATGATGTGTTCAAATAGGTTGAGAAGATGAAGACTGCAAAGGAGATGTGGGACACTTTGTGTAACGTCTATGATGTACCCACAATCACACTGGACAACAGGATTAACAATCTTGTTAGACAGTATGAACTCTTCTTTGCAAAACCAAAGGAGACACTCACAGAAACCTACACCAGGTTTACTGCTCTTATTAATGATCTCAAAGCTGTTGGGATCACAAAGGATAGCCTGACCTTGGTGAACAAGTTCTTGGACATCTTGCCTGAAGAGTGGAACTACTTTTCTACCATCTTGAGAAATTCAGGTACCATCAAAGGTATGGATCTTGTAAACCTATATGGATCCTCACTAAATGATGAGCACTCAAGGCAGCAGAAGAGAAATGCCTTGGAAATGTCTAAGAGAGGTGCTACCTTAGTGGCCAGCGTGAGACAACCTGTTGGGCAGGTATGTGACGTGTTCACACAACCTGATCAACAGGCTGATGATGAAAGAGAGGAAATGTCTGATGAGGAAGACAGTGCAGATCTTGCTGAGCTTGATGATGAGCAAATGATAACAATGCTTGTCAAAAGGTTCAACAATAAGAGGTTTGGAAGAAATATGCTGCAGGGGAACTCAAATGCTGTCAAGAAGAAGGCATTTGATAAATCTAAAGCTGAGTGCTTCAAATGTGGCAAAACTGGCCATATAGCTTCTGACTGTGTGTCAAAAGCTGTTGGACAGTCTTCCAAACCATACAAGACTAACAGGGACGATGGCTATAGGGTTAAGTACCTTATGGCCATGGCTAAGCTGAAAAAGTTGAAAAACTCAATGGCTTCCAACAAGCAAAAGGGACTGATGGCAGAGACATGTGACTGGGAGGAGTCTGATTCATCCTCAGATGAAGAAGACAAAAATTGTCTGATGGCCAATACTGATGTCCCATCAACTAGCAATTTCAAACAGGACTTGGCTGAAGCTGAAGCTTTCAGCATCCTGGAGAACTGGAACCCTACAATAATGTACATGGTACAAAATTTTATGGCTTACGGTTCTGATGAAAAAGTAAAAATGTTTGAATATATGCTAGTTGATTTAAAAGCTGCTGTTGAGAAGCATAATGTTTTACTATCTGAAATCTCTAAGCTTAAAACTGATCTTGAAATTAAAACTAGTAAACTGGACAGTTTCCATAAGTTGGAAACTGAGCTTGATGAACTAAAACACATCAACTCTATTTTACTAGAAGAAAAGAGAGAAACAGATGTAAAACATGCGAAGCTTCAAAAGATAGTTGACTCTTGGTGCCAATCTGCACAAAAAGTCAGCCATTGCATCAGTCAGCAGATCCCTGCACAAATCCAAGCCTATCTTGGAGGGGATCTTGACAAAGCAGCTTCTATTGTTGAGATTAATAATCTGAAAGATGACTTATCCACTCTTGGTGAGCTTCCCAGTACTTTCATCCAGAAAGTAAACGGAAAGCTGGTCTCAACAAACAGGTTTGTCAGACCTCAAAATACTGACAACTTGTGTGAAAAAGGCCCAAAAGCTGATGATGGAATGTGTTCTCCATCAAATCAGCCTGCTAAGTGCTATGCTGATTCACACAAGCAAAAGAAAGGAAAACATACTCAAACTGCAGCCATGGACACTAAACCTGTTGTCAAAACAGGCTCTGGGTCCAAAGCTGATGGTAAGAGACATGTTAATCCTTTTGATGCTAAACATCTTGTGTAGGTCCCGAGAGGTTCCCAAAGTATATAGCTTTAAGCTGTAGAGGGGGGGTGAATACAGCTATTTAAAAACTACACACTATTTTCTCAATGTTTGTATGTATTATCAACAATTTGTTAATTACAAACAAGCTTGAATGCGGAATAGTTCAAGCTGAGATGACAGATACAACAGTATGTTCACTAGTCTAAGACAGACTCAAACTAGTATACAATGAATACACTCACTAAGAAGCACTCACTGTGTTTACAAGACTTAAGGGAACAGCTTATGTAAAACAGCTTAGACACACAGATACTGAATTACACAGCAGGCTTGCATGCATGAAAAACACACTTGCACGTTCACTCTTGGTTTCAGCACTTAGCTTTCTTCACACTTCTTTCTGTCCTTAGAAGCTTCCTTTTATACTCACTCAGAGGATCTAAGAGAAACATCTTCATTGGACGGAATGAAAAAGGAGAAGTCTTGTTGAAAAGACAACATAACCTTTTCTGCACTTTTCTGAAAAGCAGACTTGTCTTCATATGTGCAGAACTTTTGTCTTTTTACTTTGTCTACTGTTGCATTGCCTTTAACTAATTTAGGAATGTCAACTTTGCGTCTTTCTTCCTTGTAAAGGCCTATTTTGATATAAGAAAAAGGTATGTCACCCTTTTTCAAATAACCTTTTGTCTTCATGTTACAGAACAGCTTGGGCAGGCTGAGCAGTTCTGTTTTCCACTTTCTCTTCGACTTTGTAAACTGATCTTGCAGTCAAAAACAATACATGATGACTTGGGAACGTATTCCATAAAGTGTTTAGCCTGTTCACACAGAACAGGTTCTGTTCACAAAGAACAGAACACTTCAAAATTGCCCAAGCTGCTCACCAGTGTAGAGCAGTGTAGACAGTTTATGTCCAGCCTGTTCAGCAGACAGATTAGCTTGGACAAACTGTCTTAGTTGCAACATATGCAACACATAGAACAGCTTTAGACTAATATTGCAAATCATCTTTAGGCTTTAATAAGGCATATAACAGGCCTTAATATTAACCTTCAAATGCATCAACAGGTTTGATTATAAATCTCCCCCTCAGATGTAGAACATGTTTGACTGAGGCCTTTTTGTGCCTAACAATCTCCCCCTATTTGCAATAACCAGTCTAAGCTGGTCTTATAAAAAATCACTATATATTTTTACAGTACATTTGCTGAAATAAAATTACAACATTACAGTAAAGTAAAAGATCAGTTTATATATACACTGATTCTTGATTACATACAACAACACATGTTTTTACAAGAGTACAACTAATGTACTAATGTATTTTACAACTAATGTAAAAGAGAATTACAACATATGTAACATAGAGTACAACTAATGTACATTGGACTGTTTTTGTTGGGAGCAGAAAACGGTAAGCCTGTCCAACTGATGGACAGCTTCCATTCTTCACCTACCCAGATGGTAGATGGACTTTACTCCATTGGAGGGGGATCCTGGAACATCTTTTCCAGTTCTTCTCTTGTATCCTCAAGTTCCTCAACTTCACTTCTGATGACCATGAACTTGGGATCATTGAGCTCTCCTCTTTCATAGAAGCCTCTGAGCTGATCCCAGACGGCTGCTCTCCATTTGCTAGACTGCCTAAATGAAACTGCAAGTCTGAAGGCGGCAAGTTGTCTCAGATCAACTTTGTACAGCTCTGAGGCTCTTTGGAAGCACTTCTTCTGAGTTAGGGGATCTACAAAAAATGCCCCTAGCTCAGGTTCTTCAATAATCTTGCCATCCTCAAACTCTATTCCACTAGGCAGGCTATGATCAACTCCCTTCATTTCAATGGCATAGTCGCCCTGTTCGATCAGTGTCAGGAGTAGCTCCATCTCTGTGTCCTTCCTTGTCCTCCTGGCCTTTATTTTTGGATGTGTCACAAAGACACCTTCACTAACTTCCTTAGAGATCAGGCCAAGATCCTTTACTCTTTCCATCAACTTCTTGACATATGCCCTTATTTCTTTAGCAGTTTCAGACTTTGATTCACTCAGGGCAACTGCCAGCTCAATCCACTCCCTGTATCCCATCTGTGCCACATCAGTGTGGTCATAAGTTTCCAATTCTGGGCCTGTTGCACCCATCCTTGTTATTTTAAGCTTCCACTGACTGCCTTTCCTTGATTCAGGGACAACTTTGACAATTGCTTCCTTGGCTAGCCTTCTTTCAGCAACATCTTGAAACTTTTTCCTAGCCAAGTTGTCAAAGTGGTATTGAGCTCTTGCATGGGGTACTGTTGATTTGGTCACAGAGACCTGAGTACCTTTCTCTACTTCCTTCTCTTTCTCCCCTGTAGATTTCCTAGCAGCTTCCATTATTTTCTTTTGCACCTCCAGGGTAGACATTTTAATTTTCTTTGCTTCTTGGAGGGCAAAAGATTTAGCAGCTTTAGCAGATTCTTCTTCTTTTCTCAATTCCTCCAGAGCTTGAAGCTGTTCTTCTCTAAACTCAAAGAACTTGTGCATAGGAAGACCCATCTCTTTAGCCCTGGCCTTGTGAAATTGAATTTCTGCCTGTTTCTGCTGTATGGGATCATCAGCTGCCTTTTCTTTTCCTTTAGCTGCTGCTGTAGTGACAGCAGCCTCAGGAATTTCCTCTTCTTCTTCTTCTTCTTCAGTTAGAATTAAGTGCCTCCTTTTACTGCTAGGCCTGTCCTCAGGAATGACTTCCTCCCCCTTAGACTGAGCAGGGTTTGGAGAGACAGCCTGAGTAGGCATAGCAGCTTGAGAGGCACCTTCAGCTGTACCTGTTTCAAAGACATCTGCTGGCTGACCAGTGTGAGTTGCAGACACTGGTATCTACTTAGGAGAAGAAGTTTTCTCCCCCTTTGAAGGAGATGAAGCAGCGACTTCAACACCTGGTCTGCCTGAAGACACAAAGTCAGCAGGCTTGCCAGCAGGTTTAGTAGAAGGTTTAGGACCAACAAGGCTAGTCACTAAGTAAGCCAAGTTATCCTTCACCTCAGTAAGCTGGGAAAGACAGGTCTGAAGAGAAGTGGAGTGGGAATCAGCAAGGATGTGAGCTTAACAATGTTTTCCCTGTCAGACGCTGTGAACAACAGAGTTTGCAGCTGTGCAAGATGAAGTTCTAGAGAATCTTGCACATCAGCAAGATCTGATGACACAGAGTTTGATAGGGAGCCAATTAGAGTTTGTAAGCTAGCCAGAGTGGCTGGAAGAGTAGAGTTGCAAGAAGTGAAAAGTGATGACAGCTGTTGGGAAATAGATGTCATTGAGGACACAGAGTCCTGCTGAATGGAAAGAATAGAGGAGAGAGAGGTGGACACAGTTTGCAGCTGAGCAGTGAGTGCTAACAGCTGTGGAGAGGAATCAGGTTGTGGAGTGGTAGGGAAAGAGGCTTTGAACGAATCAAAGAACCCCTGAAGCTGTGTAGACACAGAGTCTGATATAATGGAGGGTAGAGAGTTCATGGTGTTTTCCAAAGAACCAACTTTGTTGGTCAGCAAAGAAAGCTGATCCTTCAAAGGCAGGTCTTTGGGAGATGGAGGGGTATGGGTAGATTGTTTTGAGTGGGTAGATGGAGAGGAAGATGATGAGGCTGGTGTTTGAGGATGTGATGGAGAGGGAAGAGAGACTTTGGACAGAAGCTCCATAGCCTGGGCAAAAGTAAGATGGCCCAGTTTGGAGGGATCGAAGGGTCCTTCAGCAGCGGCTGTAGCTGCATCACCAGGAGAAGGGGATGATGTTTGGGGCCTTTCAGATGCTGCTTGTGTTGCAACACCCTCATGAAGACCAGTGGTGGTTCCCTCTGCAGTGCCTTGGTCTAAAGGCACCTCATCATTGGGAGATGAGATATGCATTTCAACATCAGCTGTGGTGAAACCTGCTGATGGAATTTGCATGGAGGGAGTAGCCTCACCAGAGGGATGGTGTGATCCCTGAGGTTCATCAGCTTGGGTTGTTGGTCCCTCAGCAGCTGTTTGGTGTAGAACAGCTGTATCATGGGGAGCAGAAGTTTGAGACTGAGCTGCTGATTGGTCTATACCAGCAGCGTGGACACCTCGTGCAGACTCAGGGTGTGAGGAGATATGAGTGGGGGACAGTGTGGACACAGTATGGAGTGGAGAGGACTCCTGTCTTTCAATATCCTCAGCCTGTTGGGAGGCTGGGATAGTGGATGTGGGTATCTCCGTTTGTACAACTGGTTCCTGTTGGGAGGAACCAGAGGGTCTAGGCTGACTCTGGGTAGACTCAGATTGGAGTGAAGCAGGCTCCAAATGAGCTGAACCTGCTCCCAAAATAGGAGAGGCAGCTGCGGTTGCTTCTTTTTCAACTGAACCCTGTTGAGAGGGAACAGAGGAGGTGGTTTTGTGGGCTGATTTCTTTTTGGAAATTGATTTTCTGTGATAGAGAATGGATGGAGTGGGTGATTGTGGAGAGGGGAGAGGATCTGTTTGGACAGGGTGTGAGACTGGGTTAGGAACAGTGGGGCTGGCCTGTTCCATAGTCTCTTGTGCCACAGAGGCACCAGCCACAAAGGCTTCAGGCTCAACAAATGAACCAAGGTGAGGAGCCTGCTCCTCCTCAGCCACAGAGGCTAAAGGAACAGACTCAGACTGAGCTGTTTTGGCCTTCTTTTCACAGGCCCAGCTTCAGTTGCCAGGGTCCTTTTAACAAGCTTGGACCTGGCTTTGGATTTTGTTACGGGAGCAGCAGCTTCTGGATCCACCCTCACAGCAGAGGGTCCTTCCACCAAACCTAACAACCTCCTCATTGGTGTGGATAGAGGAGGCTCATTAGGCAGGACTGGAGTATAGAAAACTCTATTCCCTATAACTGGGAATGCAGCAGTCTTAAGTAGAGGCTGAGAGTTATAGATACGCTCACCACAAACATGTCTGAAAATGAGGCTCAGAAACCTGGGATATCGAACAGCAGCTGGTCTGGACTCTTGCTGCACCAGGTTCCTCAAATTCACAAAAATCCATTTGGCCATGTCCATGGTAGTTCCATCCACAAGCTGCAGAACTACAGGGATTTCATCACGGCTCAGTTGGTCAAAGGAACCAACCTTGCTGCTGAAGCACATCACCACAGAGGCGAATAAGAAGCTGTAGGTAGGAGAGAGGTCCTTCCTGAACAGTGTTGCTCCAATTTTTTGTTCTGCTACACCACAGAAGTGCAGCAGATTCTTCATCTGTTCATCTTCAGGTTGTGGTCGATCATATTGTGCAACCACAGGGAGTCGAAGAACTTCCCTGAGCAGATGAGTGTTGATCTCAATGGTCTGAGTCCCATTGAGTATGGTGCCCTTGATGACTTTGGTTTCTGGGATATAGGCACAGGTATACCAGAACTCATACACCATCTCCTGGTACAGGACACCAGGAGATGCAGTCATGGCGTAGTTCAACGGATGAACTTTCAGAAACTCCACCATTTGGTCATAGCCCTTCCCCACATAGTTTTTGGGGATTGTGAGGTTGGCAATGTAGTTAGTGGGTTTGATGGTCAGCATTGTGGTGATTGATGAGTGTTTGACAATATCATCACCAACGAACACTGGGAGAAAGGGATTAGGTCTGTGAGCCATTTGGGAATTTTTTTTGAGGTTGAAGAAGCAAAAGACACTTAGTCGATTTTAGGGTTCTTGAGGATTTCTGGAAGTGATGAGGAAGACGAAGATGAAACAGTAGTTTGGTATTTATAGGATTTGACTATGAGTGTGTATGAGAGAGAAGGTTTTGGGCGGTTTGATTTGAAAAAGTCGTTAACGGAAAACGGAACGGTTGTCCATGTCAGACCGTTTGTCAGACCACTTGATTTCTTTTTAATCACTTACACACGTAATCCACATTATCCGCAGTAATTAAGTTAAATAAAACATTAATTAAGTAACTTAATTGTGAAGAAAGGTAATTAAAATATTTGGTCTCAGCTGTTGGTCAACCCTGTGATGAGCAGAGTCAACACATGTTATTCACTCTTCAAGCTGTTCTCCCTTCAAACTGTGCCTTCAACCTGTTCTCAGTTGTGAGAACAGGTTGGGTTCAATATTTGAACAGGTTACAAGACAAAGGCTTGTAAGGCAGTGTGAAGGAATGAACAGGTTGAGGATTGAACCATCAGAGCAGGCTGGACTTACAACCTGTTTGTTGTTCAGCCTGTTCTGTGCTCAAGCTGTTCAAGTTTTTCAGAAAAATGGCTAAGTATAGAACATGCATAGCCTGTTCTGTCCAAGCTGTTCTGAGAGACTTGAGCAGTGTGAGACATATAACTTTATAGACCTGAGAGAACACTTAGTCACTCTTATTTAACATGCCCAGCTTGCTGACAAGGTAATTAAACCTTGTTTCATCCAGAGGTTTGGTGAAAATGTCTGCAAGCTGTTCATTTGTGGAAATAAAACTTACCTTCACATTACCTTTCTGAATGTGATCTCTGATGAAGTGATGTCTGACTTCAATATGCTTTGTTCTTGAATGAAATACTGGATTGTTGGAGATGCCTATGGCACT
>JAANYP010002326.1:640000-747028 GCA_020465985.1 Centrapalus pauciflorus | reverse complement strand
ATATATATATACACATATATATATATATACACACACACACATATATATATATACATATATATATATATATATATATATATATATATATATATATATATATATATATATTTGTGTATATATATATATATATACATACATATATATTTGTGTATATATATATGTATATATATATAAATATATATATATATATATTTGTGTATATATATTGGATGACAATTTTATGGTCTTTGTAATTATTGATAATCAATGGTTGATATATTGGACTTTTTTTCATTTTCATTTTATTTTTCTTTCATTATAATTGATTTTTAAAGTAAAAAAACGTTTTTTTATTAAAAAAAATATTTTTTCTATATAGAAAATTATTTAATTGCTAAAAAATAACATATTTTATATAGAAATATTATATGTCTATATAGAATATTTTTTTCTGTATAGAATATGTTAACGAACATATTTATGTACAATCTACGTAGAATGTCATGCATACTACGTAGAATGACATGCAATCTACGTAGGATGTCGTGTAGAATGTCAAATATCATATATTCTACGTAGATTACGTGATAAAATATATCATAAACACATTGAAACAAAAAAAAAGATTTCATTTAGACATTTTATCTAACACTTGGTATGCAACTAATATAAAATATACCAAAAAGACATTGAATAGTAATGTTAATCTACATAAAAAGATATAGAAATGTATAAAAAACATAAAAATATATGAAATATATAATAAACATAACATTCTACATAGATTATGTGTGATTTTTTACAAGTAGTCTTGTTATATATTCTATTTAGATTATCATTTAATCTACGTAGATTATCATGTAATCTACGTAGATTATCAATTAAAACATCCAATAACTATAACAATCATTATAAATCTAATATCTTACAAATAATCTTCATTATAAAACATGAAAAATGAATCTGTCATATTCTATGTAGAGTATCGACGAACATATTATATGTACAATCTACGTAGAATGTCATGCATTTTACGTAGAATGACATTCAATCTACGTAGAATGACATTCATTCTACGTAGTATGTCATTCAATCTACGTAGAATAACATGCAATCTACGTAGAATGACATACAATCTACGTAATATGTCGTGTAGAATGTCAATTATCATATATTCTACGTACATTATTACATGATAAAATATACCAAAAACACATTGAATAGTAATGTTAATCTACATAAAAAGATATAGAAATGTATAAGAAACATAAAAATATATTAAATATATAAGAAACATAACATTTTACATAGATTATGTGTGATTTTTTACTAGTATTGTATTATATTCCATGTAGATTATCATGTAATCTACGTAGATTGTCATGTAATCAACATACATTATCATGTAAAACATCTAATAACTATTACATTCATTATAAATCTAATATCCTACAAATAATTTTAATTATAAAATATGAAAAATGAATCTGTCCAATGTACGTAGATTGTACATAGAATATGTTCGTCGATACTCTACATAGAATGTCAGGCAATCTACGTAGAATGACATTCAATCTACGTAGAATGACATGCAATCTACGTAGAGTATCGACGAACATATTCTATGTACATTCTACGTAGAATGACATTCAATCTACGTAGAATGACATGCAATCTACGTAGAATGCCATTCAATCTACGTAGAATGTCATGTAGAATGTTAAGTATCATATATATTCTACATAGATTACATGATAAAGTATACCAAAAACACATTGAATGTTAATGTACATTTACATAAAAATATATAGAAATGTATAAGAAACAAACAAATATATGAAATATATAAGAAACATAACATTCTACATAGATTATGTGTGATTTTTACAAGTAGTCTTGTATCATATATTCTATGTAAATTATCATGTAATCTACGTAGATTATCATGTAAAATATCTAATAACTATTACATTCATATATATCTAATATTTTACAAATAATCTTCATTATAAAACATTGAAAATGAATCTGTCATATTCTATGTAGAGTATCGACGAACATATTTTATGTACAATATACGTAAAATGTCATGCAATCTATGTAGAATGACATGCAATCTACGTAGAATGTCATGCAATCTACGTAGAATGACATTCAATCTACGTAGAATGACATTCAATCTACGTAGAATGTCATGCAATCTATGTAGAATGTCGTGTAAAATGTTAAATATCATATATTCTACATAGATTACATGATAAAATACATCAAAAACACATTGAAACAAAAAAAAAAGAAGATTTCATTTAGACATTTTATCAAACACTTGGTATACAACTGATATAAAAGATACCAAAAATAAATAGAATAAAAATGTTAATCTACGTAGAATAACATGCAATCTACGTAGAATGACATTCTATCTACGTAGAATGACATTCAATCTACGTAGAATGATATGCAATCTACGTAGAATGGCATGCAATCTACGTAGAGTATCGACGAACATATATATTCTATGTAGAATCTACGTAGAATGTCATGCAATCTACGTAGAATGACATTCAATCTACGTAGAATAACATTCAATCTACGTAGAATGACATGCAATCTACGTAGAATGTCATGCAATCTATGTAGAATGTCGTATAGAATGTCAAGTATCATATATTCTACGTAGATTAAATGATAAAATATACCAAAAACACATTGAAACAAAAAAAATAAGATTTCATTTAGACTTTATATATATATATATATATATATATATATATATATATATATATATATATATATATATATATATATATATATATAGGGAGGTTCAATGGAAAACCACAATGCACCTGAAAACTTGTGAAAACCGCACTGCACCACTACAAATGCATCAAATTCCCCGCGTGATGCATCAAAATCCCGCGTGATGCATCAAATTTCCCGCATGATGCATCAAAATCCCGCGTGATGCATCACCTTATTTACGATCATGCCACCGCGTTTTTCATTAAATGCACCAAATCGGACGGTTTGCGTAGGTTTCCATGGTTTTCACGTGCATAGTGGTTTTCCATTGAACCCACCCCTATATATATATATATATATATATAGATTTAGGTTCAAGTGAGTACCACCTCTAATGCAGCGCACCAGAAGGTACCACCCTTAAAAGTAATTTTTATGAAATTTTTTTTCATGAACATGTTCTAATTAACATTACACAGATCATATGTGAATTTGACGCAAATCCGAACACTCTAAGTGCATGAAAACACACATCACATAAATGCATGTTCACATGTCTTCAAAATTATGTAAGTGTGTGTTCACATCATTTTTTAGGAGTTAGGAGATGTGAATGTATGTGAAATTTACATACGATCTTCATAATGTTAATTAAAACATGTTTATGAAAAAAAAAAATTAAAAAAGTTTTTTTAAAGGTGGTACCTTCTGGTGCGCTGCATTTGGGTGGTACTCTCTCGAACCATATTCTATATATATATATATATATATATATATATATATATATATATATATATATAAAATTTAATTTGATTAATTAAATTCCATATTTATGCCTATATATCAAATATTTCATGAATATATATTGTTGAAGTTTCTAAATATATATGTCGCTGAATTTTATAAATCTAGAATCTGATAAGCAAAATATATATATGGATTACAAATATTGTATTGACATTAGAATAAATTTGTGTATTTATTATAAAAACAAAACCAATATATTTTTTGTTTTATTGCATTTTAGTCTCTTCGTGTTACTGTTATCAAAAAATTATCAAATATTTAATTTTTTTTTTGTTTACAGAAATTTACCTATTGAAAAATGTTTTTTTCGTTTTCTAGAATCTCGATTTACCTATTATAACTGGATTATATATGATATAATAAGTAAATTTCTAAAAACCAAAAAAAAGCGTGAAGGACATTTTTCGTTCTTGTGGTTTCATGGTTTACACGAATTCAGTCCCTTAACCTTAATAAGATCAAATTTCATCTCTATTTTGCTAATTTTGTGCACTTTTAATCCCTCGTTCGTTAAACTTAACGACACACCCGTTAAATTTGTAAGAATGACATTTTTACATTTTTCACTGTGACGCTTTTAGTCCCTATGATTTTATTATTTACCCATTTATAGTCCAATATTTATTTTATTTTATTTTATATTTATATTTATATTATTTATAGATATATTTAATTCATTATAAACACACTCATTTTATTTATAAATATACTTATGTTTTAATATTTTATTTACATTTACTATTGTTCGCATTTTATTTAAATTTTAACTTTTATTTTAATTAAAATTTTATATTTTATTTACTAATTTATTTAAAGTTCATCTTCTTTATTAATTTTAATTTTTATAATATTATTATTGACATTTATATATGTAATTTTTATTAGCTGTGTTTATGTAAAGATAATATCGTCGATATTTCACGTGGAAAAACTGATTTATTTAAAGTCCATCTTCTTTGTAAGTTCAAATTATTAAATGGTGTTATGTATTTCATGTATAAAAACTGATCCACGTACGTGGTCCATTCTATCAACAGATTCAAAGTGGTCCATAAATTCAAATTTACGATTAATTTATTTAAATTTAATCTTTCTTATTAATTTTAATTTTTATAATATTGTTGTTGACATTTATATATAATTTTATTAGTTGTGTTTATGTAAAAATAAAATCGTCGATATTTTTTCTCTCCAATGTCATTATTTCTTCAAGTATATCCTCCAACCTAATCAATTATCGACACATAAATTATATATATATGTGAGTATTTCCTGGATATATATATATATATATATATATATATATATATATATATATATATATATATATATGTGTGTGTGTGTGTGTGTGTGTGTGTGTGTGTGTGAATTCTAAAAGTGAGTATAGTTTGAATTTTATATTTGAATATATTGTTTCGGGTTAGGTTTTTTGAATTTTTTTTTTAAATTATAAAACCAAATAGACTTTTTCCATTTTGGTTTCGGTTTTGGTTTTTCGATTTTGGTTTTTTGGTTTGATTTTTTCGCACATCCTAAAATGATTTTTATTATATTTTTATTTTATATATGTATATGTATATATATATATATTCACATATGTATATAATTTCTGTGTCGATAATTAATTAGGTTGGAAGATACTTGAAGAAATAGTGACACTGGAGAGGAAAAATATCGACGATATTATATTTACATAAACACAACTAACAAAAATTACATATATAAATGTTAACAATAATATTATAAAAATTAAAATTAATAAAGAAGATTAACTTTAAATAAATTAGTAAAGAAAATGAAAAATTTTAATTAAAATAAAAGTTAAAATTTAATAAAATACAAACAATAGTAAATAAAATATTAAAACATAAGTATATTTATAAATAAAATGAGTGTGTTTATAATGAATTAATTATATCTATAAATAATATAATTATAAAGATAAAATAAAATAAAATAAATTAAGGACTATAAATCGGTAAATAATAAAACTATGGGGACTAAAACCGTCACAGTGAAAATTGTAAAAATGTCATTCTTACAAATTTAACGGTTGTGTCGTGAAGTTTAACGGACGAGAGACTAAAAGTGCACAAAATTAGCAAAATAGAGGGACAGAATTAGGGTAAATCATCAAACCACAAGGACGGAAAATGTCCTTTACTCAACAAAAAAAAAAAAAGAAGAAGAAAGTAAATAACTTTTGGATATATTGGTAAAAAAAATTTGAGTGAATAAAAAAAATGAAAAAACATTTAAGTTTTTTCGTAATAAACTTTAAATTTGATTACGTAAAACTACTATGATATTGCATGTATTGAAGGTTAAAGCTCGTCCATTTGTTGAAGGTTCAAGGGCGTCTTTTAGGATGTGCGAGAGGCTCGACCGCACAGGACCTCTCAAGTTCGTAAGGCCTCACTGTCATGATTAATATTTAAATTCGGACTGGTAAAATTTTTCTACATTTTTTTAATAGAATTCAAGTCAAATTCAATTTGATTCATATTATTCAATTTAATTTCTCATTAATTAGTCCTTTTTTGTCATTTACGACATCCAGTATCTACCTATTAAAATTGAGTTTCAAAATAACCAATTTACTGTTTAAAGTATTTAAGGGTCTTAATTTGTTGTAATCATACGCACAGGGCCTCCGAAATCCATGGGACGACCCAGCGAAGGTTACGTCGTTTTCAGTTCCAGGGTTTGACTAGTGAGCAACAGAGGATTGATATTGTCTTAGCTTTGTTTGGATATTCACTTTTGTCTTTGATTTGTTTGGAGGTTTGATCTTTTTATTAGAATCTTTTTGGTTTTGTCTAATAAAGATTTAATTTTGTATAAGATTTGTTTGGATCAATTTTAGTTCAATTAATTTAAAATCCTGTGGGATTTCGATGAGAAGCCGGTAGATGATTTTCCTAGGTATGAACAATGTCTTTGAAATTGAAACGCAAAACTTAAAAATATCAAATATTTGAGCTTAATATGATATCTTTACTATATAAAATAAGAAAACCATTAGGAGTTTTTGGACCATTGGACGGAAAGAAATCAATGGTTCAGATTAATGACAACTCATAATTATTTATGAAATGTCTCTTATACCCATAATTAAAATCATTAATTATACACCTATGCCATTTTTTAATTCATTTTCCAAATTTACTACATTACCTTAATTACATTAAATTTTGATTTTATTTTTTTCATTAATGAATTAATATTAAATTAATATTTACCTAAAATAAATATGTGTCATTATTATCCTTAATGATCATAGTTATTTTCAAATGTAAAATTTGAATTTAAATGTAGAAGTGTAGTAAATAAAGTTAAAAATTTTTGTTAATTATTTTGCTAACAAGATTTAAATTTTAATTGATAAAACTTCAATTGTGAATATGATAAATTTTGATTGTTGATTTTCAGATATTCCATTTTTATATTTTATCATTTTTAAAATATATACACATTCACATAATTGAAGTTTTTTGTTTCTTACATTGATATTTCATATTTGAAGTTAATAAAAATTAAAAGAAACATTTTTTGCAAACACATATTATCTATTTTTAATAATACAATATAATAATATTTTTTTATTTAATATTAAACAACTAAGTATTTTTTATCTTTAATTTAACTAGCTTTCAAATTTTTTTATTTTAATTATATATAAATTTTATAATAATTTATTAAAATACAAAGAAATATGTATTTTCTAAATCAACCCATGTATACATGGGTTGATTAACCTATATAATATAATAAAACAAAACACTTTATGTCATATGTCACTTCTACAATACAAGAAAATTTTATTTTTCCACATCCTTTTCCAAATTTAATACTTTAACTTAATTGCATTAGATTTTGACTTTATTTTTTTCATTAATTAATTAGTAATAAATTAGATTTTGTAACATTTAAAATTAATGTTTACCTAAAATAAATATCTATCATTATTATCCATAATAATCATAATTAGATCCAAATGTAAAAAATTTGAATTAGTTGTGAAAATTATTATTATTATTATGTATAATAAATGAAAACATCAAATGTCACGTGTCACCTTTACGTTCACCAAAAAGATAATTATAACTTATAAAAAAATAAAAAATAAATACAATTTAATATTTTTTAAAAAGATAAATATACTCAAATTTTAATCTGTAAATAATAAAAAATAAACACAATTATTATTTTTGTATGTTTTTATTTTTACTTATATACATTATATATAAATAAATCTAATTAAAAATATCCACGTAATACGTGGGTTATAAACTAGTTTTAATATTATTGGTAAAAAATTATAATTAAAGTTACTGTTATTTATTATCATAAAACGGTTGGCCGGTTCCTATATCAAGTTTGCAAGTCATCCATGGCTATAATAAATGTTATTATTTCTTGACAAAAAAAAACATGAAATTCAATTTTTAGTTTCATGATTGGTCATCGATTTTCTTTTTTATCAAAATTCAAAATATTTATTTGGCCTAAAATATTTCACACTATTTTATTCTTTAAAATTGTATTTTATGTTATATTTTTTTAACCATTCTCTTCTTTTGTAATTTTATACTAGCATCTATATATTATAATAAAGCAAAACAATTTATGTCACGTGTCGTTTCCACAATGCATGACATTTTCATTTTTCCGTCTCTTTTTCCTAATTTAATATATTAGCTTATTACATTTAATTTTGATTTTAATTTTTTCTCATTAATGAATTAATATCAAATTAGATTTGCAACATATTAAATTAATGTTTATCTAAAATAAATATGTATCTTTATTATCCTTAATGATCATATTTAAATTCAAATATAAAAATTGGATTTAAATGTAGAAGTATAGTAAATAAAGTAAAATGTTGTGTTAATTATTTTGCTAACAAAATTTAAATTTTAACTTAGATGAAAAAAATTAAGAATTACATGATTAAACTTCAATTTTAAATATGATAAATTTTGATTATTGATTTTCAGATATTCCATTTTTATATTTTATGATTTTCAAAATATATATACAAATTCACGTAATAGAAGATTTTTGTTTTTTACATTGATATTTCATATTTGAAGTTAATAAAAATTAAAAGAATTTTTTTTTTCGCAAGCACACATCTTCTATTTTTAATGATATCATATAATAATGTTTTTTATGTAATATCAAGCAACTAAGTATTTTTTTTTTCATCTATAATTTAACTAACTTTAATTTTTTTATTTAATTTACATATATTATATAGTAGTTTATTAAAATATAAAAATTTTATGTATTTTCAACCCATGTAATACACGGGTCTCAAACTTATATTATAATAAAGCAAAACAATTCATGTCATATGTCAGTTCCATAACGCAAGAAACTTTTATTTTCTCACATATTTTTTTCAAATTTAACACCTTAACTTAATTACATTAAATTTTGGTTTTATTTTTTTATTAATTAATTAGTAAGTTAGATTTTGTAACATATCAAATTAATGTTTACCTAAAATAAACATCTCTCATTATTATCCATGATAATCATAATTAGATCCAAATGTAGAATTTTGAATTAGTAGCGGAAATTATTATTATTAAATATAATAAAAGAAAACATCAAGTGTCACGTGTTATCAAAAAAAAATAATTGCAATGTATTATTTTAAAAAAAAATAAAAGATAAATACACTTTATTATTTCTTAAAAAGATAAATATAGTTTATTTCTAATCTATAAATAATAATAGATAAACACAATTAATATTTTTGTATGTTTTTAATTTTATTTATATACATTTTATACAAATAAATTTAATTAAAATTGTCACGTAATATGTGGGTCATAAACTAGTTTTTAATTAATCATTAAAATTGGATACAACAATTTTCCAAATTTTGAAAATAATTTGTAACAACATCATTACTAATACTTTATGACATATTTAAGCCTTGAAGCTATGTTCTATATTTTGTGTTCCCGACTAAACAAATATATTTAAAATAGGCCACGATTGTATTGTACCCAACTTGTTCACTTTTATACCATTTGATAAATCAGATTTTTCCTTTTTAAATCGTATGACATATTGTTGGGGAAGAAAACATAAAATTTAAAATTTTATAGTCAATAAAACATAATAAAAATTGTTAAAAAATGAGAAATATATAACAAAAGATGGTATCAGAGCTGTCTAATGTGGAATTAAACATGTCATGATATATATTAGGTTAAATCTAGAATGTAATTGTGATAAACTAATCGGTTAATCGTATTAAAACACAATATGAAATCAGAGCCCTAATAAGAATCATTCGACAAAATGGAAGAGCAAGAGTGAAGGACAACGAAGGGGAGACAAACAAGGAGAATTTAATGGTTTGAAGTGATTCCTCAATAGGAAATGAAGAACAACTCCATAGCAAGTTTTTCGAATGTTGCTGTTAAACTTTATGTTTGTGTTGTAGTGCAAGTATGTTTGATACAGAATAATTTGGCATACAAACAGGGTTTAACATGCAATTTTAATGATTTGAAATACAAAATGTTGTCAAAAAAGAGTTTCGCAGTTTAATCGATGATGTTTCTAATATGTGTCCTTACTTTTGTTTATGTGGAAACAGGGCTGGCCCTGGTGCACACATGGGTCATCAAACAGCGCCCAATTCGCTATAAGGGGCCAAAATAAACTTATATGTTATCATAATTCAGCTATCCAGTATTAGATTATATGTTTTTTTTGCGTGATAAAAGTTATAAACAATGTGTTGGTTCTGCTGTTAGTCATTTTATCTTGAAATCTCAATGGCGTGGGATCAAATTCCATTGTGTGCATTTTTATTTTATTTATATTCCATCAATACCACTTGGATTTTCATCTACAAATATCTTCTATTTGTTTTTTATCAATGTAATATCCATCAAATTCAGTATTTATACTTTTGTTTTTCAATGAGTTTGATTTTTTTTATTTTTGTTTAACACGTGATTTATGTTATTTATTATACGACTATTAAAAATACTAATGAGATATGTATTTATTTCTTGGGATGTTATTTATTTTTGACACGTATGTTTACTATTTATATTATGAATAATTTAAAATTTAAATTTTTTTTCTAAATTTACTAATAAAAATATAATTTAATATTGTATGCAATTTTTGCCCAATTTATATACGATGTTAGTATTAAATTTTTCTGCGGTTTTTTGGATTGGGGAAAAATTCAGGAAAGCACCGTAAAACCATTACGCAATGACAGATTGAGAAGTTTTTAAATATATGACATTGACAATGGTGCAACAAAATCAATATTATTTAATTGTAACTTTTATACGAATTTTGCTTATATATATAGAGGGACGACGTTTTTAAACATATGTCCCGGGCCTAAAAAATGATAGGACTGGCACTGTGTGGAAAGGACTTACGAAGAAGAATTAGGTTGTTAAACTCTGAGAGTGACTATAGAAAATATTGATCAAATGTGGTTTGAACAATATATACATATGCTATGTGTATCAGTATATGCATGACACTGATTTTACATAACATATAAAAAAAACAATACTCATATGAAAATCTGTAGCTATTTCACCTTCCTATTCAAATACTTCAGCTATGCTCCTAACTTTTTTGCAATTTTCTTCTGATCTAAGCTTATCGATCACTTTGGAGGTGAAACATGTTACTTGAATACCATGAGTTTGGATGAAGCACCAGGCCAATCCATTTGAAGAAGTTACATCTGGAGATCTGTACATTTGGCATCCATGAAATTGATAACATGGGTTCCTACGAGGTCTTGCATCATTTAGTTTCTAAATATTAAAAATTGACGCATTAGTAAACAAACCGATTGAAAAGGTAATAAAGCTTTAATTATATCTTTTTGATTATACAAACTGAATATTTAGGTTTAAAAAAATTAGGTTTCTTTTTTTGTCAAAATTTAAGTTTTATGTTACATTTTTTATTATAATTAAGTAATTATTAATTGTAAGTTTTATAATATCTTATTGAAACAAAGACCTCTCTAAAGCAAAGTGAAAAAAGGAGAAGAGTGAGACTAGCTATAGAATTCGATTAAATGCTTGTTCAGTGTTCATAAGTTCTTGTTGCAATATGAATTATCATTGGATCAAATGATAATCATTTATGCTATCCTAAGATTATTTGTATTATTGTAAATTAAATTCACCATTTGTTAGTCTGAGTCAGACTAATCTAATCATTTTAGTTTTCAAACTGAAAACACTGCGAAAAACATACAACGAGTCTCATTCGAACCTAGGTCCACCACTGCATGTACGTACAACTAATCATACAAATAACATATGATCATATATATATGTTGTTCCCATGTAATAAAGGCATCGAAAAACTTTGATCAGTTCAAGTTAAAAATTTTTTATATTTCAATCAACAATAAATTTAATACATCAATGTCCATATTTATCCTTATATTCCTTCCACAATTGATCAACCGGCTTTCCCGTTAAGTCTTGAAAATAACTGACGTCGTAAGCATACCTCATCTTCGTATTGAGCTTTGCCACGAACCCTGGGACGATCCCATCACAATACTCCAAAAACCGAGCTGTAAAATCATACCCCTGATCCCATCTGTCTCCATCACCTGGTTTCGCAAAGGCTGGTGGGTAATAATTGGCTTTTAATATTGTGTAATCGGCGACCCCTTCTACCAAACCTATAGGCGCTTGACCTTCACCATTCCATTGAAAAACATGGGTGAGTTCATGGTACAAGAGGGACGTGAACTCCCATTTCACGTCCCCCTGGTACCCATTTAAATAAATAGAACTAACATTAACGTTGTCTCCCCAGGTGAATGCTTCGCCTCCATCAAACTCAACGATATAAACACTGGCAGTTTCTACATGCTTTCGGTCGGAAGGGTTGTTTTGTTGGAAGATAGTGGACCATACGAAATTGTTGATTGTGCCCATTATTTGCTTTGTGTAAGGAATTCCGATTTCTTTTGTGAAACGAATGCCGCCAGGAGTGTTGGCGGCATCATTGATCACTTGGTAGTTCACGGCGGAGATGCCATGGAAAGACAATGAGAAGGTACATAGATAAAAGAAAAGTGGAGCCATGGAAATCTCAGGTGATCGAATGCAATAATACATGTATTACTCTACTCACACACTATATATAATATCGTGCATTAATTATATGAAATTCTGTACATGCATCAAGATCGAATTTACTAAATACACCAATATGATGGCCGAATTTCCTAAATATACAAAAAGTTATTATATTTATGAATTATTATAGTATAAATGTGAATTTTAAATTGATATATATTAATGGTTGGGGTTTAGCCCATTTGGTATGAGAGGAGTCATGTAAGTAAGTATAAGGTCACAGATTCGATTCCCGTTGAAAGCAAGTTGTAATTTAAGTGGTGGAACTAAGTTCTGAAGTTCTCATTTGGGGCAAAAAGGGTAGTTTAGGAGTAGAAGTGGGTTAGTTTGCCGTTTAAAAAAGGGATAATTGCGCAAAAAGCCTCAAACTTGTCAGTTTTTTGTAATTAAAACCCCAAACCATTTTTCGTTGCATGGAAACCCCCGAACTAACTAAAAATCAGTAAATCAAGGTTTTATCAATGGGTAACCAATTGAAACCAGTTATTAATCCTACGTGGACCGGTAAATAACCTACGTGAAATAAATTTTATTTGTTGAAACCGGTTGTCAAGTATTACAGATTATTTAAACCCCCGTTGATGATGTAATCCCGTTTAAAAATTACAATTAAAATTTATCAACGGGGTTTAAATGATGTGCAATACTAACAATTAAAATTTATTCAACGTAGGTTATTTACCGGTCCACGTAGGATTAATAACCGGTTTCAACCGGTTACCCATTGATAAAACCTTGATTTACTCATTTTTAGTTAGTTCGGGGTTTTCAATGCAACGAAAAATGGTTTAGGATTTAAATCACAAAAAGCTGTCAAGTTGTAGGTTTTTTGCACAATTATTCCTTTAAAAAAATATAGTGGCACGATATTAAATACTTATTAGTTTTTACTTATTCGCTCTTCTTCATAGTCGGATCCGGTCGGGTAATTACTTATAACACCATTACAACTAAATTTTGTATTGTTTAAACTGTGTTTTCTTGATAAAAATTCTACTCCCAACTACTGTTTTTGGAAAGTTACGATCACATGGTTAACAAGGATCTTCAACCCACAATCGGTTCAAAATATATATATCAATTTTCCTAACAATTAATCCAAACCATAACATTCACAATTAACACTTCATTAATATATAAAAAAATATCAATTAAGTATTTATTAACAATTAACACAAACCATAACATAACATAAACAACTAGTAATGTATTGAAGTCAAATAAATATATCAGTTAAAGAATAATAACTTAGCAAATATATCGATCTATTCAAACTATAAAATTTTTTTTTTATAACATCTAGTTATATTAAGAAAGTACTTTTACTTCCTTGTTTTCTTTTTACCAACTATTTTTTATTAAATTATAGACATGAGATAGGCATGATCAAGAATTAATGGCATATATTTATTGCTGATGGAGTAGAAAGAAACTCTGCTCACGTGGCATAATCTCAGCCATTCAAAATGAGAAAAATCTGATTCTATGTTGACGTGGCATGTTGTCAACCATTGAAATTCATATTTTTTTCGAATCTCTGCTCACGTGGCAAAAACAAGTAGGATTCACCAACAAAATGAGAAAATCCCAGCCATTCAAAAATGATAATGGCATAATCTCAGCCATTCAAAATGAGAAAAATCTGATTCTATGTTGACGTGACACGTTGTCAACCATTGAAATTCATATTTTTTTTTCCGAATCTCTGCTCACATGGCAAAATTGTGGCCATTGAAAATCAAAACAGTAGGAAGCACCAACAAACTTTGAGATAAAAAAAAGAATAGGAATAACCAACAAATTTTGAGAACATAATGCATGACAAATTACTTAAGCATGTAAATATTTTTTAATGGTTAAATTTATTTATTTATTTTCTAGAAAATTATTAAAATGTTCCAAATATATATTTTAAACTACGAATTAATTATTTTGAATAATCTGAAAATTTATAAAATCATTTATGGGTGTGTTATTACTTATTTATGGTATAAAAATTATTCCATATTATATAAAAATATTAAAGGTTTGACAAATAAAATACTTTTAGAACATAATCCATTCACTTTTTATTTTTTAATAAAACATATATACATTATGTTATATATAAATTAAAATATCAAAGTGTATCAATTAAAACGTTTAAGTTTGTAAAAAGTAAGGTATTACACATATTTTTTTAATTGAAATTTGAGATTGGTTATTGTAATTCTTTTTTTTTTTGAACGACTAACTAACCTACTACTACTCCTAAATTATTTCTTTGCCCCAAGTGGTTATTGTAATTCTAAATAGTCACTTATTATTTTACTATGTTTTTTTTTGTTTTCTACTTTAATTAATTATTAAAAAAATAATATATATATATATATATATATATATATATATATATATATATATATATATATATATATATGTATAGGGTTGGGATCATTGCAGAACCTTAATTTAGTGCAGAACCATAGAACCAATCTAAACCATTAGATTATAATATAACACTAGTGATAAGATGGTAATTATACAATTAACATTGAATTAATAGCAGCCTACCAAGTTTGACTGTCCACTTTGACTTTTTTTTTTACTCTTTTAATATATAATGGACATGCAGTGTTGCATCGACGTTAAATATACGATATCAAAGTGTTCATTCGACATCGAATGGTCGTATGGGTAAAAAAAATTTACGAAAAATAAACACGTAAATTTTTTTTCAAAAAAATATATTCATGACCGTTCTCGTTAAATCCACCAACTTTGACTACTAATTTTGACTATTATTTATCTCTGTTAATAATGAACGTATATGCAGTGTTGCATCGACGTTAAATATACGGTATCAAAGTGTTCATTCGATATCGAATGATCTCATGATCTCACCATGATATATTGCATCGTGGTCTGGGTAAAAAAATTTTTACGAAAAATAAAAAAATATATATCATAACCGTTCTCGTTAAATCCACCAACTTTGACTACTAATTGTGACTATTATTTTGGCTCTGTTAGTAATGAACGTATATGCAATGTTGCATTGACGTTAAATATACGATATCAAAGTGTTCATTCGATATCGAATGATCTCATGATCTCACCATGATATATTGCATCGTGGTCTGGGTAAAATTTTTTTTACGAAAAATAAAAAATATATATCATAACCGTTCTCGTTAAATCCACCAACTTTGACTACTAATTGTGACTATTATTTTAGCTCTGTTAATAATGAGCGTATATGCAGTGTTGCATTGACGTTAAATATACGATATCAAAGTGTTCATTCGATATCGAATGATCTCATTATCTCACCATGATATATTGCATCGTGGTCTGGGTAATTTTTTTTTTTACGAAAAATAAACACGTAAAATTTTTTCGAAAAAAATATATCATGACCGGTCTCGTTTTAAAGAGTATAAAATTCTCGTTTTTATGGTATAATTTTTTTGATTTAAAAATTAATAATATTAATGTTATTTTAATTTAAAGAAAAAGGATATTTATTTTGCTAATGTCAATCTTTTTGCTATTTCCAATCTTTTCCTTTTTTACCCCTCCAAGAATTAAAATATCACTATTACCAATCTTTTTTTCACTAATTCCAAACTTAACTCTTTTAATAAGACCATTAGATTATTCTAATCTATGGACCATATTGGTTCTACAGTTCTACACTAAATTTAGATTCTGCAATGATCCCATCTATATATATATATATATATATATATATATATATATATATATATATATATATATATATATATATATATATATATATATATATATATATATAATATAAAAATCCTACTAAACTTTTTTTCAACTATGTTTTAAATTTCAATTTTTAATATAAATAAGTTTTTAATTATTTATAACTAACAAAACATACACAAATATAATAATATAATAAAAAAATACTCTAGATTTAATAAAATTTAAATAACCACTGCAAACTAAATATAAATGAACGACGATCGACACAAAAAATTAAATTATGAAAAAAAATGATTGTATAATGATTTAAGATTCACAATACAATTTATCAGCAACAACATATATTTTTATTTTTATAAAATGTTTGAAAAAATTAGGGTGTGCAAAACTTTGGATTGAACCGAAAAAAAAATAATGAACATTACTGGAACCATATCATACCGAAACAAAGCTGATATAATTTGGTTCAATTTTTTATTATGATCGTTTTAGCTTTTTGGCTTGTTTCGTTTTGATTTTATTCTTTTCGGTTATAAAAGTAATCAAACCATGACCAATAGTGTTCGATTTTGAATTCTTACATTTTTTTATTTTTCCAATACATTTTTGCATATTTGCACACTTGTATTTGTAGTTATTACTTAAAAATACAAGTACATATCAATTATGAGTTTCAATTTGTTACTTACTGTTAGTTAAAAAAATTAGGTTGTTTATTATGACTATCAATTTTATGTAAATATATTATAATATTATTTTGCATAAGCTGATAAATTTTTTTTGCTATGATTTATTGGGTTGTTTTATTATGACAATCAGTTTTATGTAAATATAATGTTATTTAAATCAATGTAATTATTTAATAACTTATTAGTCACTCTTTCATAAAATATAGGTTTATATTGATTTAAAAACTAAAACCCAAGATGGGTATTAAACTAGTTATATTGGAAGGACGCATGTTTGTATTTAATAACTAATTTTTATATTTGATTAACGCATTTCTTAACTTATAACAATCTTCTACGTTATAATTAAGTAAGTTAATTGGTGTTTAGAATTGTGTTTTAAACCTATTTTTTTACTTATGGGATTGTTATAACTTAGATAAGCAAAAATATATTTGACAACTAATGAATGTTTACTTTTTTCTTTTGGTGTGATGATGTGAAACAAAATTCAATTTCAAATAAAAAGACATGTGATGCTTTTTAGAAAAAATAAATATGAAATCTTTGTTTTGAGAGCCGCCGCCTTACGGTAAAAACATCTGATTACTATTAAAAATCTATATCTATGTATATTAATAAAAAGAAAATCTCATGCCACATGTCACTCCTTGGTCTCTCTAAATTTTCTATTTCCTGCCTTTTTTCCATAATTAAATTCCTAATTTTATTAATTTATCATCAAAAGATATATGAAATCTAATTCAAATACTTTCATATTTTAATCCATACAATTAAAATAATTAAATTTTAAATATTTTAATACTAATCTAAATTTATTTTTTAAATTTAAGTAAATATAATTACGTACTACCTAATTTAACTCCTATAAATAAAAATAATCTTTTAAAATGATTTAAATAACTTTTAGATCTAACTCCTAATGTTAGCTAACTATGCATTATTTTATCTATTTAAAAGGTAAAAATAATGTAATATTGGTAGAGAAATGTTTTTATAATTTTTTGATTATAAACAAATTTTCAATTGTATTCTATGTAGAAAATATGTAACACCCTCCCCGATCCCGGAAATGCCACGTCAATGCAATACACATGTGGCATATCTCAATAACTCAATTACACATATGTCATAGGATAACTCGGAATCACCATTAATTTAAAACTTTCACATAATATTGTTTACACATCATTCACTGATTAACAATATCCCATAAGACACAAACACTAACATAATTGATGACACAGGCAGCTGCAATAGTCTTCGCATAACGGCGAGTCTCTGATCAACAAACTCAGCTACTGAACCCTTCACTGAAACCCTGAACACGGAAGACTCGAATACGTAAGCTCGAAAGCTCGTGAGTACTCGAGGGTTAGACTCTGCACAGTAAACACATAGCATGCGAACACGTAGCACATACACACAACACAAGCTCAATCTCTGTCTCTGGCAATCAGCAGTATAAAGCAGGTATGAACACTCAGCATGAGATCCGAAGCCCTGCACACAATATCACTGAGGGGGACCCTTCCCCAGCTAACGACCGTGCGCACCGGTGGTTAGCCACAACCCTGTAGCGCGGGCGCGAACCGGCTACAGGCTCTGCCGTGTATACACGCTCCAAGGACTGTTAGGGACAGTCAACCCGCGCGATCACACATCGCGAATCACCGTCCGTATGGAACTCATCACGGACCCCCGGACTGGATCTCATCTCATGCACACATATAACACATATGTGGGAAATAGAATCATACCTGGCGCCCACGTCCCTATCTCATTCACAATACACAATATACACATACACGAAGCTAGCTACACAGTTATGACTCGTAAAACGGTCCCGGGTTTGAAAAGGAACTCGGGTACTCACCTGGTCGATCCACTAGTCCTGAAGTCTCTTACTCGGCTCGGCTCGCTGACTCGTCCCTAAAATCACACAGATCCCAACTCGTTAACACAAATCCACGAACATATATCACAAACTCATAATGAACATGAACCCGACTCGGACTCAATTGCAATCCCCAACAGAACCCCGAAAACCCAATCAAAATACGACCCACAACAGACCCGAACCCCCGAAACAATCCCAATCGGAAACCCTGAAAATCCGATCAACACCCGACCCCAAAATCCCCAACAAGGCCCGACTCGAAGGCAACCCCCAACGAGACCTTAAAACCCCACGCAGAACCCAGCCCAGCTGCTGACCGCGCCGCGCCCCCTGCACTCCGCGCCGCGCCCCCTGCTCCTCTGCGCGTCGCGCCGCGGCCCCCTGCGCGTCGCGCCGCGATCATGCGCCTGCACTCACCCCTGCTCTTCGATTTTCATGGCTGAACTAGGAGAATCTCATCTCCCCAAAACCGATTTCAGCAACAAAAATACATCAAACTCACATATATTAAACTCATAAACCTAAAAACTCCAAAACCCTCACCACAACACAACCATAACTCAATGACAACTAACAAATTCATAGGTTCTTACCTCCAAACCTCAAGAATACAATCAAGATGAAGGAGATGCTCAATCTTTGGCAATCAAACTCAAACCTTGATGATTCCCTTGCTGCTCCAGCTTCAAACACACACACACGCTATTACACACACTTCACACACTTAAGGCTCATCTCAAATGGATAAGGAGAAGGAAAAAGACACGTATATAATTATCTCTCTTTTGGCCGGTCCCGAACCCATTAACCCGAACCCGATATCGCATTTTCACAATTAATATCCACTTAACCCAATTAACTCCACGAACTCAAATATATAATTAATCCACTAATATTATAATCCGGAGACACGTAACCCCTAAACCCGACACATTTAATCCACTACTCGGGATCTCATTGGCCCAACACGATAATAATTATTTAAATATCCACTAAAATAATTACACGCAATTATCTCAAAATTGGGATGTTACAAAATAAATTTTAAACTTTTATTTAAACATAAAAATCTAAAAATAAAAAGTTTTAAAAAGATGAGACACGATAAATACTATTCATACATATTTAAAAATAAGAAAGTTTATGATTATTAATAACAAAAGATAACACTGTTTTCGTAATTTTTTTTAAAAAAATAAACATTTTTATATGTAATTGACGTTTTGTGTAAATTTTTAGTCTACATTTATTTATAAAATATTCACGTAATACGTGGGTTAATAACTAGTTAACTTATATAATAACTTTTTTCAAAGAATTCTAGCACCTTTCGTTCCGTATTTAAATACATATATATATTGAATGAGAAAACATAAACGTCACGCGTCGTATTTACGTTTCACCAAAAATTATACCTATAAATTACTGTTTTTAAAATAAATTAAAAGAAAATTACAATTTATTCTTTTTTTAAAATCCATAAATACTAATAAATCGTTAACTCAATCCAACATTTGTCATTATTATGTATATATTAATTATTATTATTATTATTATTACTATTATAATACAAACAACAAAGCTATTTTTTAAACCAATCCATAAAATCTAATCTTAAACTCTAAATAAAATTTATAAAATAAAAAAAATTCCTAAATTGTATCAATTAAAAATTTATGAACTATACGGAATTTGCAGTGACCCCAAATGGAAGCATGATCACATCTTAGTGAGAATTAAATCAGTGTTATCTCCATGACTTAATCAGGATCCGGCCATACCACAAATACAAAATTACAAAAGTCAAAACTATGACAATAAATATAAAATATGGCTGCAACAGGATTTTTATCATAAAGATTCATGAAAATAGCACCACGTACGTACTACTCTTGATCAGCATCCAAATTAATTAACACAATTATGGGTGCATAAATGAAACATTTGTAGCCCATTCTCGATGCAGATGGATAAGCAGATTTGGTTGCTGTGGCGATCTGTATAGTAACCTTTAATTAAAGGATATAAAATATCGAAATGGAGTGGACGCATAGGCGGACTTACATTATAAGGAGGGGTGTCCCGTGCAACGGGTCCTCTTCCAAATAACTTCGTTTCGTAGTGGATAATTTTTATAAGTTTTATATGTGCAACTGACGAACTTTAAGTGTGCAACTTATAGTATTAAAAAAATTGATGTGTGCAACTTTATTAAAAAAAATTTGATACTTCAAAAAACAAGTTGATTACCTAAATAACTAAATAAGTAATTAATTCAATAAACACAACATCCAATAATATTTCAAAAAAATTAAATCTCAATAAACCCAATACTAAATTCTAAACCCATTAACCCAATATTATTTTTCACCCAATAATAATTTTAATTTTAAGCTCAATTCCTTAACCCGCTTTCGAAAAAAAAAAGCAGAAGAAAGTTTTGAATGATGATAAGATTTGTGCGGTTGAACATGAATTATTTTCTATGGTGACAAATGAAGCTTTTAATTATTGATCGATTCAAAAATATAAAACGTCAAAAGAGCAACTGTGAGATGTAACTCTTTAACTTAATAACTTATATTTCTAATAAATTGTATTTTTATGTATTATCTATTATTCTATTTGTTATTTTAAGATTTTATATTTAATTTTAAATTATGAATACCCATGGGTGTTGACCCGAGCCGACCAAAATAATCATTTTAATTTTCAAACCGTGAACGCGACGAAAATTTGTGCAACAGGTCTCTTGGGTGGCTGGGTCCGCCACTGAGTGGACGTTCAAATTTTCATTAAAGAAGAAATAATGTGATCAAGCTCATTACCTCATCTAGATGCTCAGCTTGCGGGTTTGAATGCCTTGGAATCTTTCAATAACTAGTTTCCAAATGGTGAAAACCATGAAAAACTGCATGTGCATAACACATAATTAACCAATCATGATTCGAGAATGATTATTGAAATACTATACAAGATTAAGCAGAAAGTGTAGAAATACTTATACCATTTGTCCATTTGATGATTTAAATCATATGACAAAAAACTCATCATAAATGATAGAAAAAACTAGAACGATACGAATTTCATAAAATAAATAAAGACAATTAACTTCAAACTGATTATAACATTTATGTCATGTAACAAAACCCAATATAATATATTCACATAAATTTGAAGTATACCCACCAGGTTTTTTTAGGAAATCTAAAAGACATCTGCTGATAATAATATGAACATATTGGATTATTTCTGTGAAAATCTGTAGAGTCTGTATGAAAAAATCAAAAGTGACGATCCCGTAACTTACTTATCCGTAAACTAAGAAAACGAGACAACAAGGTGGTCGTGCCGGAGTGGTTATCGGGCATGACTAGAAATCATGTGGGCTCTGCCCGCGCAGGTTCGAATCCTGCCGACCACGTCAATTGTTTTTCATACTTTAAACCGTTATTGATCTTAACCTATGATCTTCGAGGGTTCTTAACTTTTTAAATTATATAGATTAAAACTTATTTTATTGACATACATACAATTATATTGCATAACTAGTTTAAAGCCTACGTATTACGTAGATATTTTTAATAAATATAAAATATAATAAACTAAAAGATATATATATATATATATATATATATTATTTTTAAACAAAAATATATAATAATGATATTATTATTTATTATAACCTATTAATTTTGTATAAGTCTACACACACATGAATAATAATTATTTTTTAAATATTTTAAACTTTTATTATATTATATTATAATTAATAAATTATTAAAGTATTATATTTTTTTGGCTTTCACTTGAATTTAAAAGTAGTTATATTAGATATGGATAAATATAGTTGAAATTTATTTATTATTTTTTAAAACTATAAATGTCATGTATCACTGGTTAAAAGGTACGCCAACTACCAAATTGAAACAATTTTGAAACTTTGACTACCAAATGTGCACAAAAAAAAGTTCACTACATAAATGTGTACAAAGTCGAAAGTTCAAAGCTATTTGATGTCATTTTCCCTTAATTTTATTGGTAAAGAGACAGAACGGACAAAAGGTTGAGCATCGGCGACAGACTAAGATGACTAGAGACAGAACCAACAAGAGGCAAGAAAGTTCCGAGATGTGGATGGCTTAAAGGTAGAGTATTTGTTTGAGGATTCTATAAGAGTTACTGTTAATTTTATTGGTAAAAAAATAAATGGGGTAATAATGAGAAAATGAATGGACTAATTCTAGGATACCGGGGCATGTTGTTTTTTTTAGGGTTTATAATGGAACAAACCAACATGTTTTTAAGTTTTTTTCGTTTTCGTCTCTCCATTTATTTTTTTCTATAAAAAACCTCAAGTTATTTTTTTCTTTTTGGTTTAGTGAAATTTAGACATTAGACCCCGGTTATGATTTGTGAACCCGGTTTTTAAAAACCGAAAAACCGGGTCCTATTGTCTAAATTTCACTAAACCAAAATGAAAAAAAATAACTTAAGGACTTTTATGGGAAAAAATAATAAATGGACGAAAATGCAAAAAATACGAAAACATGTTGGTTTTTTACATAATTTTTTTTTTTCAATTCATGAGGGGTTTGTTTTTCAATGTTGATTTTGTTTTTCGATTTGATAATAAGTTACTAGGCAACAAAAATAAACAGTTATTTTTTTTTTGTCTTCTATTAAAAAAATTAAAAAAATAAAATACTTTTTGAAGAAATATATAATGATTTTTATGAAAATAGAAAAACTCGAAAACAAAACACTGAAATCCAATCGCTACGTCAAATTACATCATAGTTTTCAAGAAAATGAAAAATGTAAACGTGGTCGGCAGGATTCGAACCTGCGCGGGCAGAGCCCACATGATTTCTAGTCATGCCCGATAACCACTCCGGCACGACCACCTTATTGCTTTTTATCTTAAACTCCGATATATATGGAAATCCATCGCTCCAAATTCTTGCCTGGTGGGTTGTTATATTCTATGATTTGAAAAACTGAAAGTAACCCTAACGTTACTTCAAAGTCCGTTTGAGTTTTAGCCAGGTAACGTAATCATATTTGATTTTGATTTCCCCATAAATCCCTTTTCAATTCTTGTCTTCCAGGTAAGGTATGATATCTGAATGAGCTAATTGTTAAAAATAGACTTAACTTTATTCATTTTTAGCATTTATAGCAACACATTTATTTTTTATCAATTATAGTATCAATTTTTACTTTTTTTTTATCATTTATAGCAAAACTAAAAAAGCCGTTGCTATAAATGATAAAAAGAATACAAAAGTTAATACTATTAAGTGTAGAAAATACAAAAATTAATATTATTCATATGAAAAATACAAAAGTTGATACTATTAATAATAGAAAAAATAAATAATGTTGCTATAAATGATAAAAAAAAATCAAAAAATTGTTATTATTTTTAATAATTGACCATATGTGAATATATTTTAATGTGTATGGCACGAATAAAAATCGTGTTACACGATAACACATATAATACATATAAACTAGCTTTTAGGTTTTCAAATTCATGAATACTCAGATTATTATGTTTTGAATTTATGATTTTATATGTTTTGGATTAAATTTGTGCTTTCGTGAGATACGTTTAAAAACATGTTTTATTCGTGTCGTGTCACACATGACACAAATTTTTTATGTGTCGTATTCGTTTTTTATATCCAGACATGTTTTATAATTTGTGTTATACAAATTCGTGTCATGTAACTGTATAAAATTTATATCTGACACGCAAGGCGACACGAATACACCTATTGTCTCAAGTCTAATTGAAGTATAATTCTCAAATTGGAGAAAAACGGTTTAATTATAAAAAATAAATCAAACATGTAATCATAACTGTGTTTTGTTGACACTTTACCCCCTAAAAACATCATTGAATGTTAAATAATATTTAGATTTTAAATTGTGAAAATATTATTTTATGTATTAAACTATGCAGACCTTTTACTTTAGGGCGCACCTCTTTGCCCATCTTTTACGTTGAGATCTACTCTTCTTTCTTGGACAATATACTTTTAATGCTATCAATATTATCATATAAAAGGCTATTTGCGAAAAAAAAAAAAAAAAAAAACATATTATCAGCCAGTAAAATTTTATTGGAATTAAAAGTAATTTATACCGGAATGACAGTTTTTTTATGGCAATTTATTTATGCATCATGCACTAAATTAATTTCTCATACATCATACCTTATAATTTTGCCCTATAATTTGACTAAATTGTTGTTTATGATTGGGTATATGGTTCATCTTTTTCATTGAAAATGATGTAGATTAATTGACCTAATGATTAATTGTTGTAGAGTATGGTGCATGAAGTATCACCCCTTTTTTATTCAGACAGTAAAATTTTTTGACGTGTCATTTGAGTAGATAAGTTGACGTAACATTTTTTTTTAAGATTAACGATTACCTGAACAACTAACATGTTACATCGATTGATGTGTTGTCAATAGTATAGGATCCTAACTAAAAAAAGTAATATATTATTAAATTAGAAAAAAAAATATTACAATAGGATACATTTTTTAAGCAAGCATGTTAATGAGATGGTCTGTGAAGAAATTTGTATGAATATCAATCCAAGAAAAAGTTTGGTCGCCAACGTAAAATGTTTGTCAGTGTGAAAATAGACTTTGAATGAGTCAAAAGTCTATTGGTCATTTGGTCTTTCTTCCATTCATACTTTTTTTCACAAAATTTAATATATCCAAATATAAAAACTTCATTATAAGTTTGAATGATGAAAAGTATTCAAAACCTAACAACCGTTATAACTTATAAGTTATCAAATTATTTTTATAACTAGTTCATTAATAATCCATGTAAGAATATCTTATATTAAAAAGTATTTACATAAAATATTATAACTTAATATTAAAATATACAAATACACAATATTTTAAAAATAACGCCAATAATATTGTTAATTGTTTGTATATTAATAGCTAGTTTTTTTTTTTTAAATACATATGAATAGCAGCTACTTTTTTTTATCATCCTTTTCAATTCTTCATTTTTTAGTTTCATTACCTTTTGATATTTGTAGAATAATGTTTCCCTCAAATAACCTTTATTATTCAAAATTTTACCGATATCATATCCAATTTAAATTTTATCCATAACTATTAACAAAATCAAATTTGTTTTTTTGTTAAATTTAAATATATGAAAATTAGAACTAAATCTTAAATGTATGTATATTTATTATTGTTATAATGATAACTTAATAATTAAATTAATAACTATTATTTATTTTTATTATTACATAACTATAATATAGATCTAAAAAACACTTATCAAAGTGACATAATTAGATATATTATAAATTATAGATTATATAAGACTAGGATATAGAAATTTAGATTATTCATGTTTAATTATTTTTTAATTATATATAGAAAACCATTGATAATATTATTGGGAAAATTATGTAAAAAAACCAACGCACTTTTAGTACTTTTTGAATAAGCTATTGTACCAAAAACTTTTCTACAAAAGTGCCTCGACCTAAAAATGTTTTCGTAAAAATCACTGCACATAAAATATTTTCATAAAAATTCTTTAACTTAACAAAATTTTATGAAAAAGTTCTTAAAAATCCTTAAAAAATCTCGTAAAACAACACAATTCGTAAAAAAAGTTCAAGTTAAAGGACTCTTATGGAAACGTTTTTGGCACAAAGACTTAATCGGAAAAGTATCAAGAGTACGTTGGTGTTTTGTATATTTTTCCCTAATATAATATCTAGATTTAAAACTAATTTATAAAAAATTCAAAAAATGATTCATCGAGAGAACGTCACGTGGTAATTTACGTTCTCCTATATTATATATATATATATATATATATATATATATATATATATATATATATATATATATATATATATATATATGTGTGTGTGTATGTATGTATGTATGTTCAAAAAAGTAACTTTCGATATCAATTAAACGATTCGATTGATCTATATAAATATAAACATTACATATTTATATCAAATCTCGAATGATAAATTACAATAGGAATCACATTGTTTAAATATTTAATTTTGAATGTATATGCAGTGTTAACTGCTAAATATATGATATATATATATATACACACACACACACACACACATATATATAGTATTACTTATTTTTTCAATATTTTGCTATTGTATATTAAATATACATCTGGGTAAATTTTTTTTAAAAAGATATAAGGCATAAATTTGTTTTTGCAAAAAAAAATATCTTAACGGTCCGATTAGTCTATATAATATAAACCTTTAATTTTTCTATCTAATCTCGAATCATGAATTATGATAGTAATCACATTGTTTAAATATTTAATGTTAAATATATATGAACTGTTGAATATAAGTTACATATGAAATACAATAGTAATCACATATGATATGCAATGTTGAATATATATGATATATATTGTAACTTCGACATTTAATGATCATGATATGATATATTGAATGTTCATCTGGGTAAATTTTTTTTACAAAAAATAAACACGTAAAATTTTTTCGAAAAAATATATCATAATTGGTCTCGTTTTAAAAAGTATAAAAATCTCGTTTTTGTGATATAATTTTTTTTTATCTAAAAATTAATCATATTAATATTATTTTAATTTAATTTAAAGAATTATATAATCATATTAATATAGAGGGAGGTTCAATGGAAAACCGCAATGCACCTGAAAACTTGTGAAAACTGCACTGCACCACCACAAATGCATCAAAATCCCCGTGTGATGCATCAAATTTCCCGCGTGATGCATCAAAATCCTGCGTGATGCATCACTTTATTTACGATCATGCCACCGCGTTTTTCATGAAATGCACCGAATCGGACGGTATGCGTAGGTTTCCACAGTTTTCCGGTGCATAGTGGTTTTCCATTGAACCCACTCCTATATATATATATATATATATATATATATATATATATATATATATATATATATATATATATATATATATATATATATATATATATATATATATATATATAGAATTTGGTTCCACAGCGTCCCTTGTGAAAGCCTGCGTATCCAGCGTCCCTAAATAGGCAAGGGTATTTTCGTAATTGCAGCGACCATTCACATTGCTTAAATTCATCATTCACATTAATTGATCATTCACATTAGTCAATTGATCATTCACATTACTTAATTGATCATTCACAACACTTATTTAACTTTTTATACTTCTTGTACACTTATTTGATCATTCACATTACTTAATTAACCATTCACATTACTTAATTGACCATTCACATTATTTAAATGATCATTCACATTATTTAATTAATTATTCACATTACTTAATTGACCATTCACATTACTTAAATGATCATTCACATTATTTAATTGATCATTCACATTACTTAACATTGATGGTATGTAGAAGATGAAGTCTGACATTGCTGTTCTCGTCATTCATCAAATGTGAATGGACATTTAACTAATGTGAATGACCACTCACATTAGAAGATTGATCATTCACAAAACGTAGTTGACAATTAACAGGACTAATGTAAGGTGCTGATATTATTTCACCAATGTGAATGGTAAAATTTACTAATGTGAATGACCATTCACATTAGCTGAATGATCATTCACATTGGTTGATGTTATTAATGTTTGATAGATTTGAGAATTTGAGCGTTACATGAATGACCATTGTTACTGTTTGTCATTAATATTGTTATTGCTTGTTAGTAGTTGACGATGCACAGCATACATGCTGTGCTGATATGGTACAACCAATGTGAATGGTAAATTTCCTAATGTGAATGGCTATTCACATTAGCTGAATGATCATTCACATTGGTTGATGTTATTAATGTTTGATAGATTTGAGAATTTGAGCGTTACATGAATGACCATTGTTACCGTTTGTCGTTAATCTTGTTACTGGTCGTTAGTAGTTGACGATGCATACATGCTGTGCTGATATGGTACAACCAATGTGAATGGTAAATTTCCTAATGTGAATGGTCATTCACATTAGCTGAATGATCATTCACATTGGTTGATGTTATTAATGTTTGATAGATTTGAGAATTTGAGTGTTACATGAATGACCATTGTTACTGTTTGTCATTAATCTTGTTACTGTTTGTTAGTAGTTGACAATGCTCAGATTCACATGTTGTGCTGATATTATTTTACCAATGTGAATGGTCAAATAAGCAATGTGAATGATCATTTAAGTAAGGTGAATGATCAATTAAGTAATGTGAATGATCATTTAAGTAACGTAAAATGTTAATTAAGTAATGTGAATGATCATTTAAGTAATGTGAATGGTCAATTAAGTAATGTGAATGATCAATTAAGTAATATGAATGATCAATTAGTCAAATAATTATTGTGAATGATCAAATAAGTGTAAAAGAATTGTAAATAGTTAAATAATTCTTGTGAATGATCAAATAAGTGTTGTGAATGAATAATTAAGAGGGTGTTTGGTTTTGCGTTATGAACCAAATTATCAGCTTATTGCGTTACAATAACGCAAATAATTAGTTTAAAGTGTTTGGATTGCATACGTTAATAAGTGATTATTTGCGTTTAGCGTTAATCTTACCACACTTTTTCATAAGTTAAAAATTGTAGCTTATTTGCTTCATAAGTGATTATTTGGTCATTTTACAAGTAAAAACGCAAATCCAAACACTATAAAAACTGATTATTTGATAATTATGATAGCAAACAGCAGAAGCTAAACCAAACACTACATTTCCTGTAGCACTTTTTGTTACAGCTATTATCTGATTATTAGTTTCCAAAACGCTACAGCACTTTTTCAAACGCAAATCCAAACACCCTCTAAGTAATGTGAATGATCAATTAACTAATGTGAATGATCAATTAATGTGAATGATGAATTAAGTAATGTGAATGGTCGTTGTAATTACGAAAATACCCTTCCAGCCAAAAAAAAGGGGGGACGCGCATGGAATTGCATTTGTTGATCACAACCATTGATTTATTTAATCTTGTGGTTTTGGATGGGTACCCTTGGTACACTGGATTTTTGGAGGGACTCTTTTGAACCTAAATCTATATATATATATATATATATATATATATATATATATATATATATATATATATATATATATATATATATATATATATATATATATATATATATATATATATATATATATATAAAATAAAAGAGAACACAAACGTCACATGGGGTGACCACGTTGCTCCTAAAAAGATAAATACAATTTATAATTTTTAAAATAAAATAAAATAAAAGATAAATACAATTTATTATTTCTAATATCTATAAACATTAATAAATAATTAATTTTATCCACTATTTTACATTATCTAATTATGTTATTTATCATCAATACCTAATTTGATAATTTTTAGCTAATTTAAATCTAAACTTAAAAAAAGTCTTATATTATATAATTTATTTATAAACTTCAAATAAATATTAAAATAAATAAGATTTTATTGTAAATAAAAAAAACACAACAATATTAAATATTATCTTGAAAAGATAAATACACTTTATTATGTCTGATTAAAAAACCTATTATGTGTTATATATATATATATATATATATATATATATATATATATATATATATATATATATATATATATATATATATATATATATATATATATATAATAAAAAAGAACACAAAACGTCATAAATGAAAAAAATACAATAATATTAAATAACATCAAGAAAAAATAAATACACATTATTATGTCTTATTAAAAAACCTATTATGTGTTATATAAGAGTACACAAAACGCCACATGGCGTGACCACGTAGCAACTAAAAAGATAAATACAATTTATAATTTTTAGAATAAAAACAAAAACATAAAACATCACATGACGTGACCACGTTGTACCTAAAAAGATAAATACAATTTATGATTTTTAAAATAAAATAAAATAAAAGATAACTACTATTAAATATTAATTATGACAAAAACACAAAACACCACATGGCGTGACCACGTTGCACCTAAAAAGATAAATACAATTTATAATTTTTAGAATAAAACACAAAAACATAAAACGCCACATGACGTGACCACGTTGCACCTAAAAAAGATAAATACAATTTATGATTTTTAGAATAAAATAAAATAAAAGATAACTACTATTAAATATGAATTATGACAAAAACACAAAACGCCTTATGGCGTGACCACGTTGCACCTAAAAAGATAAATACAATTTATAATTTTTAGAATAAAATAAAAGATAACTACTATTAAATATTAATTATGATATGAAATACAATACTATTATAAATTGAACCACGTTGCACTATTAAATATTAATTATGATATGAAATACAATATTGTATTTTTTTTAAGAGTTTAATACGAAAAAACCAACATATTTTCATTTTTTTTTTTGCGTTTTCGTCCCCCATGTTATTTTTTCTATAAGAAACCTCAAGTTATTTTTTAATTTTTGGTTTAATGAAATTTGGACATTAGACCCCGGTTATAATTTGTGAACCGGGTTTTTAAAAACTTGAGGACTTTTGTGGAAAAAAATAACAAGGAGGGACGAAAACATGAAAACATGTTGGTTTTTTTCATAATAAACAATTTTTTTAACAACATTTAAGATTTATATGTTTTAATTTTATGTTTACATAAATTTTATATAACAAATTATTTATTAAAATTTATCCACGTGATATGTGGGTACATAAACTAGTAAGTTAATAAATTACTAATATCAATCTTTTCTTTCAGTAATTCTATACTTAAATTACTTAATCGAAACTATTAAATTAATCTAATATATGGATAGTTTTATAATAAATTTAAATTTAATAGTGATTGCATCTACACATGCATGTGTGTGTATATGATAAATCTATATGTATGTATGTATGTATATATTAAAATTTAAAAAAAGTTATAATTAAAAGAATTAGTCCAATTCCATATCCAATTAATTTAAATATTGACCAAAGACGAATTTGTTTTTTAATTAGCTAGCTGTTGGCCAGTTGCGCCATCTTGACCTGGTCCATATGTCCTACTATATATGATTCAATTCATATCCCGCCTTCTATTATTCTATACAAATCCAACAAAGAAACAACCTGACCCTAACCACATAATTAATGGCTCACAACATCTCTTACTTCCTCTCAGCCCTTGTAATCCTAGCAACCCTTCGACTAATCGTAGCCGTCGACTACACCGTCACAAACAATGCCCCTGGTGGCGTCACATTTACCAACGACATCGGGGTCGACTACACCACTCAAACTCTCGCCTCTGCCACAACTTTCATATGGACCACATTCCAACAAAACACAGACGCCGATAAAAAGAACGTGGCACGCGTAAACGTGTTCATCGATGACATGGATGGCGTCGCTTATACTTCCAGTGACGAGATCCATGTCAGTGCCAGATACATTCAAGGGTATTCCGGTGATGTCAGGACTGAGATCACCGGAGTACTGTATCATGAGATGACACATGTATGGCAATGGAACGGGAACGGTCAGGCTCCGGGAGGATTGATTGAAGGGATTGCGGATTATGTGAGATTGAAAGCTGGATACGCGCCTAGTCATTGGGTTCGGGCAGGGGAAGGTGACAGATGGGACCAAGGGTACGATGTGACGGCTCGATTTTTGGATTATTGTAATGGTCTTAGAGATGGATTTGTGGCTGAACTGAATAAGAAGATGAGGGATGGATATAACGATGGATATTTTAATGATTTGTTAGGAAAGCCTGTTGATCAACTTTGGGCTGAATATAAAGCCTCATAAGAAATATTGACATTTGGCTTTATTTATTATAAACTAAATAAATATTGTATAATTTTTATTGAATAAATTATTTAAACTATATTATAATAAACAAGACAATAATAAGCCCGATACATAGTCTAAACTCGATACATAAAGTTAATTATCTATGGAGACATGGAGTCGGCACTCCATTTGTAATGCAGTCTTTAAAAATCTAATGGAAACAAAAAAAATCATTTTCTATTTTTTCTAAATTAAATGGTTCTGGTCTAGCTTTTAATTGTTTTGGATTTAAAAATTAATGTAAACTAATAAATAAGTTAAAAAATTTAAATAATTGTTGGGATAGATATTAATATTTAATTATTTATAGGTATAAAAGTTAAAATACATAAAATAAAATGCATTTCGGTTTTTTAGTTAACCGTCTATCACCAAAGTCGTAAAGCTAAACCGAAACCTAAGGTTTTTTCCCGAATAAAAGAAAATCTGCTTCAGTTAACCTCAAAATCGAAATGTTTTTAGGTTTTTTTGTATAGATTTTTTCAGTTTCAGAATTTTTTTAACCACCCTTAGATCCCATGAATTATCAACATAATATTCCAATATCATATCTTTAAAGTCCATATATCGTACAAACACTAGTTTATTGACCCGTGTGATACACGGAACACATCTTAGAAAAATAGATGTAGCATATTGTATATGCAAAAAGAAACTTGTCAATCCTTAGATCTCCATTTTATGGATTTTCACAAAACTTGTTATATGAAAAATAAATATTGGTATTTCTAATACAAAATAATCATAATAACATTTTGATATTAGTAACAAATGGTCTATCAAGATAATAATAAAGAAAATGTGTGTCTACTAACTCCCTAATCAACAACACTTGTCAAAGTTATCAAATAAATACTTCTTTCAAAGTGAAAGCAACACAATTGCATTTGGATCTGAAAGTCAAAAATTCAAAAGACCATCACCAACATGCCTAAAGAATTATGTATAACACCGGATGGTAAGTCCTATATTTGACGAGAGTTTTACACCACTTGTTATTACCCTTGGTCTTTGCAAGATAATCATTTAATGCAACATCACCACCAAGAATTTTTCACCACGTTGGGGTTTATCTACTGAACCAACCGACTCCCTATCAATCACCGCAATTTCTAGACAATGTCTATTGTCTTCGTATCTGGAATATGCACTCAAACAAACAAAATGTGTAAAGATACAGAAAATTCTTTCACCAACAGAGCTTAAATATTTTGAAAGGATATATAAATGTTGAAATGGGGTCAACCCATCTTCATTGTCCATGATAATTGCAACGTGATATTCAAACTCCAAATAGACAAGACATCACAACACTTCATACGACACATACTTAATAGGAAATATGTCATTGTATGTCAGACATCTAAAAAATTCATTAAGTGAGATATAAACTATATTGATAATGGTAAGGGCATCATGCAAACAATAAAAATGTTATTGCAACATCTTATGCACGTATAATAAATCCGTAAAATCAGAATTGAACATCAAAAGACGATGAGTGATTATCGAAATATTGAAGAAACACGATCAAAGTACATATCTTCACAACCATACGTAGAACACAAATCACAAGACAAAAATGTTATGAAAACACTCATGCACATATCATAAATCTTTTAATATCTAAATTGAACATCAAGAGGGCAATCAATGATATCTAAAGAAGAATGAAGAAGCCTTGCAAACCTATCAAAATTAAAACATAAATGGAACCTACATTGATGGATACCAAATGAACTTAATTAATAAACCCAAACTTAAAATCGAGAAAAGCATTGCAAATCAATATATCCCGATAAAATCAATCTTTGGAAATGTAAATCGGTTTTCTCAATAGAGATATGAGAATGGGTAGGATACATACGTTACCGTTAAGTTCGGGGTATTATCTTGGTCGGCGGCGAAAAGCCGAAAAGAAAACTCGATCAAATTGAAAGTGAATGCGAGAAACTGGCTTGCATAAGGGAGAAGGACATGAGATTTTAGTATCATGTAAATGAAACGTAAACTATCTAAAACATTATATTTGTTGACTGCATGAATAATGAAGAGGAGAATAGGGCGTCTAGAAGAGAGAGGGTTTGAGAGAGGATGATGATCGGAGAGCTATTTAAGGAATTAGGATAACAGAATACGCTAGCCTATACCTTGAATCAAACACGAAGAATATGAGAGCAAATCGTCGAATAATGAGGAAGAGATAAGATTTCAAGTTGGGTTTATGGGGATGAACAACTTCTTCGATAATATAGAGACGGTTAGATAATAAGCTGACAACCCTTTCAAACTTTTTTTTTTTAATAATGTAATAAAATTTAATTACTTAATGAATTAATTTTTATAAAGAAATTATAGGTTACACGTGCCTTATCCTGGTTAAGCCAATTGACACTCTACTTAAGTGTCAAGTGTCATTTAGTTATTCTTTTAATAGAATAGATAGATAGATTTGGGTTCAAATGAGTACCACTAGTTTTGCGGAGTACCGGAGGTACCTCGCTTAAAATCATTTTTTTTAAAAAAAATTTCATAATCATGTTTAAATTAATAATACAAGACTACTTGCAAAAAATCACACATAAACACACACTAGAACTATGTGAAACGTGTGTGTTCACATGAACTGTACTGGTATGAACGTGTGTTCACAACTAAGCACGTTCACATGACTTTTAAAAAGATAGAAAGTGTGAATGTATATAATTTTTTACGAATAGCCTTATATTATATGTATCTAAATGAATATGAAAAAAAATTCAAAAAAAAAAAAAAAAAATTTTCAGAGCAAGTTCACATCTGAAACCCGTGTGTTCACATATACTCACGGTACTCTGCATTTTTTAGGTACTCACACGAACCATATTTATATATATGTATGTATGTAACCCCTTGGTTTTAATTCAACCAACAATCTTCATTCAAAAAAAACTCGAATTTTTTCTATCAATTATAAAATTTCCATCAAAATTAGGATGTCAAAATATAATTGGTTCTACACAAAAGTCCATGAGTCGATCTTATCGATTGGACAAAGAAAATGCACTACAAGTATCATCTAGAACAACTCATCTTTAATCATCAATACACTTTGCAACGTCAGCCAACTCCACCAAATGTCTAAGTGAGCGACTTCGAATTCACCCTCGAATAAAAATATCCAATTACCAAATCTTCACACCCAATACTTATTTATCTCCACGTACAATTGCCTATCGCGACTTCTCCGCCAACTAGTGATCGCACAGGGCAGAGGCCCATTTTGCCCTCCCTCATCACCGGGCCTGTTGATGTACGTAGTGTAGAATTATCGTTGTATAAGGATTATCGTTGTCTAAGGATGTAAACTTGTAGGGAAAGACGTCATGGATTAGTGACAATATTTGATGACCGGTTGGGTTTGATCAGTGATGATCCATGAGTGTGAGTTGCACCGATTAATACATCAATGTTATAAAGAAATTAAGATCGTAATTTCATCACATCAAGACTTGATCGATCGTCTTAACCCACACATATGCATCATTACACTTAATACGAAACCATTAAACTAAATAACATATCAGGTTACTATATATAAAACGTACGTTGTTCAATGACACATCGATCACTAGTAAAAAAATGTCACTAATGTAAAAAACATATGTAATACGTGTATCTAAAATGAGTAGATAGATGTGTAGCAGTTATTATATAGGGTTATATGCCAAAAATAGCTACAACTCTTTCACTACTACATTTTGAACCTATAGCAACACTTTTGATGCAACACTTTTAAAAACTGTTGCTTTTTTATCTAAGTTGGCTCTAAAGCAACACATTGACAAAAAGTGTTGCATATAATGATTTAATGCAACACTTTTTTTAAAGTGTTGCCATTTTTACTAAAAAAATGCAACATTTTTCTAAAGTGTTGCAATTTTTACTAAAAATTGCAACATTTGTTTAAAGTGTTGCATATTTTAATAAAATATGCAACACATTTTTAGAGTGTTGCATTTGTAATGAAAAAAAGCAACACATTTTTAGAGTGTTGCATTTATAATGAAAAAAATGCAACACATTTTAGAGTGTTGCATCTATAATGAAAAAAATGCAACACATTTTAAAAAAAAAATATTTTTTTGAGTGTTAATACTATTTTTTCTTGTTTTGTAATTTTGATTAAAAAATACACACAAAAGGCGGAGATTATTTTTTTTTAAAAAAGAGTGCAACAAAAATTGATAGATTAATTTTGATAAATATTATGAAATAAACTTGCAGTTTTTATTAATAATATTATTAACTCAATATTTTCTTATATGATATTTTAAATCGATTTTTTATTTTTGAATTTTCATTACATGTTTTTTTATGTGCATTTAGATTTATTTTTTACAAATTTATATTTTCTAAGTTTTCTTATGTGCATTTAGATTTATTTTTTACAAATTTATATATTAGTTTTTGATTTTTATATTATTTTTTAAGGTTTAAGGTTTAGTTTTTTTATACTATTACTTGTATTTCCAATTTTCAATTTTCAACTCTAATTCAAAGAAAAAAGCGGAGATCTGCTAAGGACCCCCAAAACCAACGCAGATGCTCCGTTCCAAAGAAAACCCTAGCCGCTATCCTCTTCCACGGCGACGATCTCCTTAACCATCCACGGCGACGGCGACGGCGACATCCTCTTCCACATAATCAGCGGCGTTGTTCCTTTTCCTCCATCGCAAGCAGCGCAACGTTCTTCCTCCTCCGCTTTCGGAACCTCCATCGCAAGCATAAAGGTTCGTCTTTCTTCCTCTTCCTCTGTTAGAGTTCTTTCTTTCATAAAGAAATAGTTTTGTTTTTGCACTCAATTTCAGACGATGGCACCTTCAATGATCCTTATTTAGTGTTTAATTAGTGTTTTTGTTGAGGAATTTGGTGCTGAAATCACAGCAGGGACCGAGGTCCAAGGAGACATAAGTCTCGGACCTGGTTATTGCTTTCCTTGGTGTGCTTGTTAAGCCTTTAGTGTTTAATTGATGTTTTAATTGTGAAAAGGCTGCTGATTGCGAAGGGGAGGGGCTGCAGGTCTGAGACATAAGTCTTAGACTCAGAATGGCCTTAGCTTTGGCATTGGTTTTGTTCAAAACTAAGTCCGTGAGTTGGTCCATTCTTTTCCTCTAATCCTCGGACCATACCTGCAAGTAATAGCCTCCCATAAACTAAATCTTGTAATGTGCTTGTGGGTATGGTGTTCAAGGAAATATGGGCAGCATATGTATGTATTTGATGTTGTTTCCATTTCAATCTAATGCACTCCTATGAGTACTACTGTTGTTTCTGTTTTTAAATGAAAGACACACACACACCATTGATTAATTGTTGCTATCTACTTAAGAATTGAAAACACACACACACATATGTACATATACTACATGTCTCGGACTCAGGATGGTCTTAGCTTTGGCATTGGTTTTGTTCTAAAATAAGTCCCTGAGTTGGTCCATTCTTTCCCTCTAATCCTCGGACCATAATTGCAAGTAATAGCCTCCCATAAACTAAGTCTTGTAATGTGCTTGTGGGTATGGAGTTGCAAGTACTTGGGCTGAGAAGTGTGTGAAGTGCAGGGGCTGCTCACAGGTCCAAAACTCAGCCTTCACTGAGTGCAAACAGGCCCTATTTAGAGCTGCATTTACATTTTTTTTTCAGTCTTGATTCAGCCTTAAATCATACACCTTAATGACCCCTAAACATCTACAATGAATTCGATACACTTTTACCTTCAATCAATTGTCAAATATTATCATATATCATGAATTTAGAGTATATATATGAATTGGACAGCAGCTTTTATGGTTGTTTTTGGTACAACAACTTCATATTTTTAGCATTAATTCTAGCATCTAATGATTTTTTAAATGAAATATGTGTAAATATGCTATAGAACACGATCAAGACTTATTTGAGTAGATTTATTGAAATGATTTATATGAGCAGATTTATTGATTTTTTTTGCAAGTTTCAATTAGTGAGCACTTCAACACATCTTAATCCTCATATTATCATTCAGAACACCAAATATATACATACAATTTTTAGTTGCGTTCATTATGTAATTTGAATTGAACTTGGATGCAAGTTATACAATTTTTAGTTGGATTCATTATGTAATCTGAATTTTTAGTTATATACATACAATTATACACCAAATGGACATCAAATATTGAACGAGTTTCATATATAGATCAGTATGACCATGTGATACCAAGGCAAGATTCACCTGTTTCATCTGCTTTTGTTTTATCCCCCTGTTTTTAAAAAAAAAAAATTTTCAGAATTCTGTTTGGTTTAAAAGTATCTATATAAAAATTATATACTAATTTACTAATAGTTTATATGGGTAAAGAAAGGGGTCGTATATGTATGGCTTAAAGAAAGAGTGCTATATACTAATTTAGCTCATTCTCTTAGCAAGTAAGCATCAGAATTCAATATCATATGAAAGTTCATTGCTATCTTAAACAAACTTTTGGTACTTTAATGCCCAAAAGTATGAAACATCAATGAATGATAAAATGTGTTTATATATTTGGTATTTTGTAAGGATTTAAGATTTGTTACAAAAGGTCTCGTCAAAATTGACGTCAAATAAAAGTTCATTGCTATTTAATGCGAAGAATAGCATTTTAATAAGTGAAAATACAAATTTACAACGGGAAGTGTAATATTTTAATAGAAATGGTGTTTAAAAAAGATTTTTAGGGTGTTGTGAAAGTTTCATAAAAAACCGACTCAATTAGAAAGTTTATTGTCATTTATGCAATTTCAGCAAAGTTGATTGCTGTTCTGGGCAGATTTTTTGTGAAAAACCAGAAACTTACATATAGCTTGCAGTGTAAGTTCATAATTGTTTTATAAATAGCTGCAGTTTTGAGGGACTTATCTATGTATTTTAGTATCGATTTATCTTTTTTCTAATTTGGTATCAACTCCTCACAGCTAAAGATTGCATTTATATGACCATATTGTAACTTGTCGGTGGTGGACGAAAACAAAGTGGCCATCAGAGCTGTTGGTGCCATACCGCCTTTGGTCAATTTGTTGGTGCCATCGCAACCACACCGCCTTTGATCAAGCTGCTGGTTTCAGGTATGCTATTTGATCACCCAAAGAGGCTACACAATTTACAATCTTGTTTAGTTTATTAAATACATATTTCTAGTCCTAATTCACACACAAATGCATGCCCAAGCAGTAACCGATTCTGTCTGTCCACTCTGTTATTAAATTCTTCTTATTATGCAGTTTCAGGAAAGTTGATTGCTACTTTGGGCAGTTTTTTTGTGAAAAGTGATCGACAGAAGGCTAGTTGTGCATGATAAGCGTTGATGTCGTATGGAAGAAATTACAAGAAGAGGAATTGAATATGCATTCCTAAGATTGTAATTTACTTTTTTGTTGTATCGCTTATACATTTGATGAACCTTATTTTAGTCGTAGACGTTTATGTACTTGAAATACTTTTTGATCGATATGTTATGAAATGATATTATTTTTGTTAAATGGAATTGTTAGTTGAAAAACTATCACGAAGCAATTAAATATATATTTGTATTTGCATTAAATTTATAAAATAATGAATGTGTTTCTTTTGTCTAGAATATATTGCATTTATGTAATTTAAAACAATAATAAAGTGTTGCAATAGAGTGATAATGGTGTTGCATTTACATAATGACAACATTTGATAAGTGTTGCAATTGATAAGTAAAGTGTTGCTATAAGTTGGTAACAATAAATTAAAAGTGTTGCTTTAGAGTATAAAAAGTGTTGCATTTAAAAAGTGTTGCATTTATAAAATAATGGCAACACACAAAAAAGTGTTGCTTTAGAATATAAAAAGTGTTGCATTTAAAAAGTGTTGCATTTATAAAATAATGGCAACACTTTTGAAAAGTGTTGCATTATCTAGTGAAAGTGTCGCTTTAGACCTAAGGCGACGTTGGCTAAGGTGGCACTACATAAAGTGTCGCATTAGGCCTATAGCAACACTTTTAAGGCCTAACACAACACTTTTCCCATGTTGCTATAGGTTCAAAATGTAGTAGTGTTTGTAGTTACTGTTTATACTCACATTATTTATTTTTTATCATTAATAGAAATAACTTTTGTGTTTTTTTACCGATTATACCAACTTTTGACCTGAAAACCTGCTATGGCACGTTACCATCCGTTAATACCAACAACTTTTATCTTTTTACCAATACTAGCAACAACGTTTATATTTTTACCAATAATAGCAGCGACTTTTAACTTTTTACCAATAAAAAAAACATATCAAATTAAATTTTTCTTTATCTTTAACTAATCATTACTTTAAAGAAACTAAATTTAAGAAAACCGAAACACAATAAAATAAGTTTCATAATCTATTTTTTTGTTTAAATTTTGTTAGACATAAATCAAATGCAATATGTGCCTATAAAAGAGATAAACTATATGTGTAACACCCCGATCCCGACTGGACCGGCGATGTTAATTAACTAACTATCTAACCAAACACAAACTATATTTTTATTATTAAAACTGTCAATCTTTAAACTTAAATACAAATTGCTTTCAAATTACCAAATTAAAATTAAAACTAAACATTAACTAATGCTCATGAGCACTAATACTAAAATAAAATTGCTAAATCTAAATCCTCGAATAACGGTCAACTCTCTGCACACTGCCCATCATCACCCCTGGGTACCTGCCGGAAGAAAGAACACAGCATGAGCCAAACGCCCAGTACGGAGATCGATTACAAGTGCAACATATACAAATTCAAAGACTAAAGAATGTTTTGAAAATAAGTTTCTTTAAAAGGAAAGTTTTGAAAATGGTTTTTCTTTAAAACATAAATATCCACCTCCACACCAGATCAAACAAAGAATATAATGGCTGAAGCAACAAAGGGTTGGGTTATATTTACCGAGCGGCCTAACATCATAAACAATAATCCATCTCACAATCACTCTCAAGACTACACTGAGTCGCGCCACATCAGTGCATCTGGCCGGAAGGAGTGTATGGCATTACACCTCACTTCCGCAAAACTCATAACATAGCCTAGGATGCATCCATACGCCTCCCTGAAATAATCAACAGCTCATATCCCGAGCTAACATGATCTCCATCGATCATAAACATAATCTCAATCATTCATAATCATAATCATAATCACAACAAAAGGGAGACGCCGTAACCGATCACACTGTTACGGAAGTGTCATGCCATTGATGCCGCAATGGCATGCCTGTGGTACCTCCACAGGTAGTTCACTCGGTAATCCTAGCTCCTGTCTAATTTCTAGGGTTCAAGCATCACAAAAGGCCTGCATAAACATCTCAACTTTAAATAATCATTTCAATAACAAAAGGGCCACATTTCACAAAACATCATCAACTTCCATAACAAGCCATAAATATAATCAATTTCAAAATATGTTTTTCGCAAATGTTTTCGAGCAATAAAAATCGATATTTGCTCTCGATAATATAAATAAGGAAACTGACACGAGATATAAAAGTTCGACTGTCAAGTATTAGCATGCAATACACACAACGAACAACTCAAGAATAACGCTGAAAGAAGTATGGGATCCGTACCTTAATAACAGCTCTGCAAAGTCACGACGACAGACTGAATCCGCTACGAATCTATTCGATCTATAAGAACGAACTTAAATTAGAACTCAGCTAGGTTGGTCTTCTAACTACCCAATCCACTATTTTAATACATACTTTTATTAATAATTATTAAGTTCGGTTCGCAATTATTGTTGGTTCAACTTAAAATATTTCATTAACCTTTATTAATCGAATCGGTGTTCCAATAATTAATTATGTAATTTATCTATACTTTAGTCGGTATTCAATCGCATATAATCTTAGTGTATTTATTTTAATCTCATTGAACATTTGAATTAACTTATAAGAGAACCTTAATTAAATGATAAGTCATTTATATATTTATTCCATTTTAATCCTTTAATAACTAGTAATAACATTTAATTCAAATATAACCGTGAATAATTAATTGATTTGTTACCCGTTAATTATTTTATATCGAATTGGTTCCAATATGTTAGGTTTATTAAATGGGTTAGAAAAAAAACTAATTATTAATTAATAGGAATAATGATCTTATAAGAATTTTAAAATATAAAACAAATTTAGAATTATTTATTATTATATAAGTTTATTAATTATTTAAGTTTACGGGTCGGGTCGGGTCGACCCAATTACCTTTTCCTTTCTTCTCCCTTAACTTTCGGCCAACAGACCCACATACACAAGCACATTCCCACGATCTCTCTTCTTCCTCTCTCTCTCTCTCTGCTCTCCGCCTCCTCCGGCCGGCGACCGCCACCGCCTTTCACCGGCAACCACCAACAGCACCCTCGACTCCTCTACTCCATATCGCTCCCTCGCTCAGCTCCTCTCTCACTCGCACTCTCGCACACCACAACGACAGCGGCATAACAGCGACGCCGCCGCCGCTACAGCTCCATCACCGCCACCACCGCTCGGTCTCCCACGCTCGTCTCTCTGTTCTCAGATCTCGCACACTCACATCCCTCAACGGCCGCCGCTGACCAGGACCATTGCGGTCGTCCCTGGTGCGGCGCCGCCGGTCACAAACCACCACCATCGCCGCCTCTCAAACCCAAGTAACAGGTTCGTTTTTCTTATTTTGTATTTCATATAAATCTGGTTTTAATTTCTTGATTTGCTTCACAATTTTTAGATACAAAATATTATTTTTACAACTTAACAAGAACGTTATAGTTTAAGCGGAGTTCGTTACCTTGATCTGAACGGGAACTTGGTGAACCGTCTCGTTTATTTCCGATCTCCTCAGCAACTTGAACGGCCGGACGTAGGGTTTATTTGAGTTTCTTTTTCAGAGTTTGTAATTAGGGTTTAGGGTTTGAGATTAATGTTAATAAATACAGGTGTAACCCTAATCATCTGGGTTGGGCTTGTTTAGTGGATAATTATAATTAAGCCCATCTGATTTTATTTAATTTATCTGAGATTTATTACTTTGGTCTTCTTTAGTTTATTTATGTTTAATTAGACAAATATTATTTCTATTTGTTATTTTAAAATTCAGGTTATTATAACACTCACCACTTAAATTGATTTCGTCCCCGAAATCGCCAATTATTAAATTCGGGTTATTATAACACCTACCACTTAAAATGATTTCGTCCCCGAAATCGCCAAAAGTAAAAGTCATACCGCTATGATCACCGATAACTTGATTAGGTTTATCATTAGGTTTTAGATTAGTTGTGTGTTTTTTTTTTTTTTTTTGAGCTTTAAATTTTACGGCTATTACAATATGTTTTCTATAGACATTAAAAAATAAAGATTATTTTGATTAGGGATGAGCATGGATCAGTGTTTGGAAAAAACGAAAAACCAAACCGAAACATTGGTTTCCATATTCAAGAAACCGTTCGGTTTGGATTTTAAACGATTTGATTTTTTGGTTTTTATATTGGTTTCAGTTTGGTTTCGGTTTTCTTTGTCATGGTTTTCAATTTCAAATCTTTCTTTCTAAAACCCAGCACACACACACACACAAATATATATATATATAAATATATATATATATATATATATATATATATATATATATATATATATATATATATATATATATATATATATATATATATATATATATATATATATAGATTGAGGTTCTATGGGGCACCATATGCATCGGGAACCAAATGGGAACCAAAAATGCATTGCTTGTTTACAAAGTGTGCATTAATGGCATTTTGGGAATGCTTATTGTTAAATTATAAGATTTAATTTAATATTTATCATTTATTAAGGAAACTAAATAAAATGATCAACCACCTTTCCATAAATCCATCCCATTTTCTCTCTCTTTCATGGCTAGCCTCTCTCCATCTCTCTTTCTCTCAACCAGTTTTCACAAGACAACCACTACTACTACCGCCAGAGGCAGCACCACATCGCTGTCCACCGTCGGTATGCAACTCTGCAGCATACCTGTGCATCGATGTTGACGAGAATTTGCTTGTGTCTGTTGATCATGGTTCTTGAGTATCAGTTTTTTCATAAACAGTTCATTCTACGATTCTGTATCATGCTTATGACTAGTCAAAGAATTCTAAGATTCTTTATTAATGTTGGTGGTTATTGCTTCCAAGAAATAGTTGGAGCATATGATATTGGTTGTTTCAAAAATGATGCACAACATCAATGCATCACGACAATGATGAACACATTGAAGACGTTGATGAACATGTTTAAATTTTAGAGATGCGTCACGAAATTAACACGTTTAAATGTCGAAATGCATCACGATTTTGGTGATGCATAATGATGGAACAAAAACGAGGATGAATATGGCCGAAATGCATCACGATTTTGGTGATGCATAATGATGGAACAAAGACGAGGATGAATATGGTCGAAATGCATCATGTTTGAAGTTGAATTGGATGAAGATGCATCGTGTTTGAAGATGAATCCAGTAAATTGTATGAAGATGCATCATGTTTATTTAGATTCGGATAGAATATTTTCTGAATTCAAGGATCTTCCGATTTTGCCCTTCCGCGCACGAGAAGTTATGCACCCGTGCACCCATTTTCAAGTTAATTACCCTTTTGCCACTACAATCTGAACCATTAAAATTCAAGATCTAACAGTGCATACAGGTTCCCAAAGTGTACAATGCATATAGGTGCCCCATAGAACCTGACCCTATATATATATATATATATATATATATATATATTAGAATAAACATATATATACATAAAATCAAAATATATAACACTTAATGCATTCTTTCACAAACAAGATTTAGACATTAAATAATTTTATCATCCAAAACCATGACAACATACAAATGCAATAATAATACAACAATAATAATCATCATAATATTCAAAGTGAGTTTTAGTCTCATATGAAATTTAGACATTGAAAACTTAAAACTTTCAATAAAAAACTTAAATGAAAAGATGTAACGTAGGAAGAATATTTATAAATTTTAAAATTATAAAACTTCAGTTCTGTTTGGATTTTTCCGGTTGATTTTGACCTCCAAACCGAAACCAAACCGAAATTTTTGGTTTTAGAAATTTCAAAGTCCAAACGGATTTGTTTTTTGGTTTTTTTCGGTTTCAGGTTGGTTTTTGGTTTTTTTGCACACTCATATAAAACCCGACTATGCATGAAAACATGACACATCAAAATAATCTTCATTTTTTAATGTCTATAGAAAACATATTGTTTATCTCTTTTATAGGCACACATTGCATTTGATTTATTTTTAACAAAATTTAAACAAAAAAATGGACTATGAACTTATTTGATTATATTTCGATTTTCATAAATTTAGTTTCTTTAAAATAATGATTAGTTAAAGATAAAGAAAAATTTAATTTGATATGTTTTTGTTATTGGTAAAAAGTTAAAAGTCGCTGCTATTATTGGTAAAAATATAAAACGTTGTTGCTATTATTGGTAAAAAGATAAAAGTTGTTGGTATTAATGGATGGTAACCTGCTATAGCAGGTTTCCAGGTCAAAAGTTGGTATAATCGGTAAAAAATACTAAAGTTGTTGCTATTAATGATAAAAAAAATAAATAATATGGGTATAAACGCTAAAACTACAAAAAGTTGTTGCTATTTTTGGCATATATCCCTTATTATATATTTATTTTATACAATCAATAATGTTTAGTAAATGTATAGTATTTAAAATATTAACACGTATATACCTTAAAACACATAAAATTTCAGAATTTCAAACAATATTAAGTTAATTTAATTAAACTAATTAACAAGTAAAAGCAATTTCTTGTTTTATGAACACTAAGACAAATATAATTATATAAAAATCAGGTTGTCAAACTCAATAACACAATACGAAGTGCTTATGATTATATAAAATTATATTTACTAATTTGATGGATTTTAACATTTTCAAAATATTAAATATTAAATTAAATGCATACAATTACAATAAAAAAAATTTATATAATAGCTTTTAACATATTTTATATGTTTTTTTTTTGGGATGTCAAAAACACTTATAAGAACTCTATAACATAATTAAAATAAAATTAATATCATTAAAATTATAATTATAATTAATATAAATTATATTAAATTAAGAATATAGTATATTATATATATTAGTTAATGAAGTTGATAAATTAAACTTAGAATTAAAACTAAAATAGATAAGGACTAAAAGAAGCCGTAAATTAAAATACCATATAATAAATATTTCAATTTATTAAATAACAAAATAGAATAATTTTATAAATGATCATAAAAGAATTTATTTACAAACCACAACAGATAACAATATTAACATCAACAAAACTTCATTAATAACCCTAAATCCAAACCGGCATATAGTCACCCTATTACTTACATATGAAAGCTCACTACAACCATACTCTGAGCATGAGCATTCATCGACAGATGAATGTCATCCTCAACTTTTACAGAACAAATATCTAACAAATACTAATATTATACCATGAAAGAGCTCAAGCGTCCAGAGGGAGCACAAGAGACGAAAAAGAAAAGACGTAAAACTAAGTTTATTTTTAATTACCTCTTAATGGAATCATTAAGAGATCATTTACATTTGAATGACTTTTTAATGATTTCATTAATAAGTAAACAAACAACATCTATCTCACCAAAGCGTACGACTCCCTTTAAAAACACAAAGATAAAAAAAACCCTTACCGATGCCAAAGAGTGAACCAGGGGCCCAACACGCCAAAGGGCCAACTTGCTGCAACTAGGCCCATACAAAGCTGTAACAACATAACTTGCAGCAGCCCATATTTTAACAAAAACGAAACTAGAAATTAAACAAAAACATAAAATGATAAATTCAAAGTAACAAAACAAGGAAAATAGCCGAACAACAAAAACAAACAAGAACAACATATATACGATAATTAATATTAACTTTTTCGATGGTTAATTGTGCAAACTTGACAAAGATATACATACACTAATTATCGGTATAACGCAAAAGATCGCTCCTTTTTATTTAGTTTATAATAAAGCGATCCGAATATGCTTGTTTTTATTTTAGGAAGCTTTGTATTCCGCCCACAACTGATCAACCGTCTTTCCTAGCAAGTCGACGAAAAAACCATCGTTATAGCCATTCCTCATCTTCTTATTCAGTTCAGCCACAAACCCTCTTCTAAGACCATTACAATAGTCCAAAAATCGAGCTGTCACGTCGTACCCTTGGTCCCATCTATCACCTTGTCTTGGCCGAACCCAATGCCTAGGTGCGTATCCAGCCTTCAGCCTTACGTAATCAGCAATCCCTTCAATCAATCCTCCTGGAGCATGACCATTGCCATTCCACTGCCATACATGTGCCATCTCATGATAAAGTACTCCAGTGATCTCAGTCTTGACATCACCGGAATACCCTTGAATGTATTTTGCACTGACATGGATCTCGTCGTTATAAGTATAAGCGACGCCATCCATGTCTTCTATGAAAACATCAACTCGTGCCACATTCTTTATGTCAGCTTTTGTTTTTTGTTGGAATGAAGCCCATATGAAACGTGTGGCAGAGACGAGAGTTTGAGCGGTGTATTCGAGTCCGATGTTGTTGGTAAACTTAACACCGCCAGGGGAAGCTGCAGCGTTGTTTGTGACGACGAGGTCGATGGCTACAATTAGTCGAAGGCTTGCTAGGATTACAAGGGCTGAGAGGAAGTTAGAGATCTTGTGACCCATTTTTGTAGTTGGGTTAAGGACTTAAGGGTTAGAATTATATATATAGAAAGTAGTTACGGGTGAATTAAGTTGTCGTTGGATTGAATGAATTAAAATGATGGATTCCAAAATGATAGAATTTTAAAATAATTAGGAGGATGGTGGATTATGAAAAGATGTGAAATGGAGAATATGAAATGCTAAATGAAGCAAAATCCTCTCTATTCAGATTTTATCCAAACATGACAGGAGAGAATTTATAAAACCAAATTCTTGAAATCTTTCAAACCAAACGCTACCTAAGTATGTGGTTATAGTGGGACATTTTCGATCCGATCAACTTCATAATGGCACCACTAGCAATTAGTGGAGAATTAAATTGAGAGTTTGTGACGGACTTTCACCTATCGTTCGTCCAATTTGTCAATTTCTTTATTTAATAGATTTAAGATATTTAGTAAATCATTATATATGGACTATTGGACTATGTCTTCTAGTAGCCTTTTTATATATGAATATATGTTGTATTAACTTTTCTTAACAAAACGTTTGGCTTACCGACTGAAATTAAAAGGAATTGGAATTTAATTTATTATATATTATAGTTGATTGGTTAAAATGTGAAATGGTATTTAATACTAGCTAAGTGTACGAGTTGTGTGAAATGTTAGAATTCTAAAACATATAGCTAGGAATGATGTATTTTTTCAACCATAAGATTTTGATGGAATTTAAGCACATTTTATTCATTATCATTGGGCTGGTTCTCGATTCTTAATTTTGTCATTGTTTGCCTAATTTAGCCACCTAGAACACACCACCGTTAGCCTCGATCCACAAGTCTGCAAGCAAAAACACAGCAAACATGAAACGAAGAGATCTACAAACTTGTAAATTATAGATAATCTTACTATCGTTTCACACATGTTGAACTTGAAAATTCTACGCAATAAGTTATTCTCAACCATTAATTCTTCCAACTTGAACATTTATACCCTCAAAGACAGCATGGACAAATTAATTAGAAGCCAATCTAACTACTAATTAATATGCCATATATGAAGTTAACATCATGTAAGTTAAAATTTGAGGTATTTATATATAATATGAAACGATTTTATCACAAAAAGCTTCTAGCATTGGTAGTTATAATCATTCTTCCTTAAGATCCAGAAAAATATGAAGTTACCATTTAAAATGTCTTAATTTACTATTTTTAGAATGTGTAATGTGCTTTGCCTTTTATGCATAAAAACATAGTTCTTAACTGAAACAAAAAAAAAAAAAATAAGTACAATACCAATTTACGTAATTAATCCTATATGTATTCAACAATTTTTACTATTGTGTGCACATGTTAACTCACCTGTTGCAAAAATTGTCTGAGTATCTCGTTTTTGTTAAAGCTAGAACCAAGTTCTGTAATAATCAAAGGTTATTTACAATTTTTCCTGAACAAATTCAAGTTGTATACAATGACTTTCAATTCTTTTATCATATAATGCTTCAACAAACGTAGGTTTGCTCCCTTTTTTTCTCAGAAAGTAGACGCTACGAACGAAGGAAGACTTCAATTACCAATATAAATTATTGAATTAGTTAAAACACTAAGAATGTATGCTAATTATCATATTTAAAAGTTGTTTAGTTGTTCTATTTAGTTCGGTACTCAAACAACATACTAATTTGCTGGTAGGGTTTATAACCATTTGCTAAAAAATTTAAGTTTAACAATATTGTTAAATAATGATGTTTAATGTATAGTGTAGGGGTCTCCTATGTAAATATGTACTCTTTATATTCTGTTGATTGAATGCAATACAACCCTTGAGGGTTTCCACATATTCTAGCATGGTATCAAGCCTAACCCTAATCCTAAGTATTAGGTTGTTTTTTCCGGTCACCTGACCTCCGGCCGCCTCCCTTGCCGCCGGCAACGCTTCCACCTACCACCATAGATCCCGTCTTCTGTTGCTTCTGCCGCCGCACACACGCCGGTTTCCCACACAATCGCTGCTGAAACCCTAGCCTGCGTCGTCTCTGCCTTGCGCCGCCCACCTGCAACCTGTGCCGTTGCCGCTGCAGAACCCCTCGCCGTCCTCCTCTCTGCCTGGCGCTGTCGCTGCAAACCCTAGGCGCCTCCTGCGCCGTTGTCGCTGCAGGACCCCTGGCCCTCGTCGTCTCTGCCTGGCGCCGTCGCTGTCGATCTAACCACCGATCGCCCTTGCCATCTCCACCTTGTGCCAGCCGCAGCAAACCCTAGCCGCCAGCCGCAGCAAACCCTAGCCGCCAGCCGCAGAAAACCCTAGCCGCCAGCCGCAGAAAACCCTAGCCGCGGCCGCTGGAAACCCTAGGCGGCTCCCTCCCTTCTCTGGCTCTCCTTCTGTCTGCTGCCGCCATCTGCCGCCAGTAGCGTCTGCCGCCAGCAGCCGTCTGCCACCAGTAGCCGCCCCCTTTGTGAGCACGTTCTTGTTTTTAATTTTCCGGTTAATTTTTTTTTTTGCAACTATTATTATTATTAGTTATGACAGGACAACCCTCACAAACCTCACAAAATCCCACCGCCTCTCAACTGGTTTTTGCCATTGGTAATGTCTATCCCCAGTTTAGTTTTAAGTTAACCACTGATGGTTCACGCTATAAATTATGGCGTCGTATTTTTACTGATGTGTGCAAAGGTGCCAAAGTGATGGGTCACATTAATGGAAAATCAAAACCCACTAGCCCTGATGATGAGGATTTGGAGGCAATAGATTCTCGCATTAAATCTTGGTTTTATTCCACCTGTGAACCAAATTTACTTAATATCATCACCACAGATAATTGCACTGCACATGATCTTTGGGAGGCACTTGATGCTCATTTTCTGAATAATAAATTGTCTCGTAGCCTTCAACTTCAAACACTTTTTCGAAATACCAAAAAGGGTGACTTTTCCATCACCGATTACTGTCACACACTAAAAGATATTGCTGATTCCCTAGCCGATGTTGACACTAAAATCACTTATCAGGATCTCGTTTTTCAAATTCTACAGCATTTACTTTCATCCTATCAAAGTTTAATTGATGTCATCACTCATACTAAACCTTTTCCCTCCTTCCTTGAAGCCAAAAACATGTTATTATTACATGAATCCCGAGAAGACCAGCCTGAGCCCACCCTTGAACCTCAACCTTCCCTCAGTTCTGCCCTATACTCCTCGTCTGCCACTAATAATAATAATGGAAAAGGGAAAAATAAAAATAATCGGGGAAACAGAAACACAGGTCGTGTTGCGTCTAAGGGTAATACAGGGGGGGTTCTTTTAACAGCACTGCTTCTTTTATAGGTAACTCACGTGATGCAGGACAATTCAGTGCTCCACCAGCATTTAACAATCAACTCCTTCAGCTTCTTCAGAATGCCCTACATCAGCAAGCTCAGGCCTCTCACCATGGCAGTCACCATCGACAGCAGGTGTCTTCCACACCAACTCATGCCGGATCTCACACTCCATCTGCACTATATGCAGCACCGCCTTCAGTGTCTCCTGCACATGCAGCTCCGCCTCAGTTCACCGATCTGGCAGCTCTCTTCAGTTCAATGTCCGTTCAGCAGCCTCAACAGCCTCAGGACAACAACTACTACATGGACACTGGTGCAAGCTCACACATGTCATTCAACCAAGGTAACTTAATTTCTCTTAAACCTTGTGGTAAGTCAAAAGTAATCATGGTTGGTAATGGTGCTTTACTCCCGGTTTCTTGCATTGGTGATACATTTCTTCCCTTATCACAAAATCACTTGGCACTGAAAAATGTACTTGTTTCTGATCAAATGGTTAAGAATCTCATTTCCGTGCGTAAGTTCACTATTGATAACTGGGTTTCTGTTGACTTTGATCCTTTGGTTTCTCCATAAAGGATCTTAATACAGGGCGTCTCCTTCATCGCTCTGACAGTACTGGTGATCTCTACCCCGTCCTTCAGCCTTCTCTGCCTTCCATGCCATCTGCCACTGCTATGGTTGCCGTGTCTCCTCAAGTGTGGCATCGTCGTCTTGGTCATCCGGGCACTACTACTTTTAATTTTTTACGTTCTCGTAACTTCATTTCTTGTTCCAATGCAATGTTACCTACGTGTCACGCTTGTCAACTTGGTAAACATTGTCGTTTGTCCTTTTCAAAGTCTTTAACAAAGACTTCCCGTACTTTTGAACTGGTTCATTCAGATTTGTGGACATCTCCTGTATCAAGTTTGAGTGGTTTTAAATACTATATACTGTTTTTGGATGATTATTCTCATTTCTTATGGGTGTTCCCTTTGCGTGCTAAATCTGATGTCTTTCAAGTTTTTTGTAATTTCCGTGCCTATGTTGTAAATCAATTCAAAACCGATATACAATCCTTTCAGTGTGACAACGTCCGTGAATTTAATAACAACAAATTACTTGAACTTTTCCAAAAACATGGCATTAGAGTTCGCTTCTCGTGTCCCTATACTTCTCAACAAAATGGCAAAGCTGAACGAGCCATTCGCACCATCAACAATGTGGTTCGCACGCTTCTGTTTCAAGCCTCACTTCCACCCAAATTCTGGGTTGAAGCCCTCACCATGTCTGTTCATCTTCTGAACATTCTTCCTACTACCACTCTGGCTTCAAAAACCCCATGTGAGGTCTTGTATGACACTTCCCCGGAATTCACACACCTTCGTGTTTTTGGGTGCCTCTGTTATCCAAACCTATCCTCTACGGCTCCAAACAAGCTCTCCCCTCGCTCCACTGCTTGTATCTACCTCGGCCCCTCTCCTTGTCATCGGGGTCATCGATGCTATGATCTCGTCACTCATCGCATTATTATCTCTCGCCATGTGATTTTTGATGAAGATCATTTTCCCTATTCATCGTTCAATGCACCACCCTCTCCCTCTGAGTATGATGTGTTCTCTGATGATGTCACCACACCCACCTTGATGACAAATGAACACACTGCATCCTCATCCACCACTCCATCTTCTCCTCCCTCTACCTCGCCTAACTCGAGTGATATGCCCATCACAAATGATGCTGCACCTACAGTCGATAACCAACCACAATCGTCTGAAGCTCCACACTCTCCGCACAGCACCTCTGTGCAACCTGCCCCCGTAGCCACCACTTCTTCCCCTCCTCAGGACCCCACCTCCATCCATCCCATGACGACTTGCTCACGCACCGGCAGTCTCAAACCTCGTCACATCTTCAACCTTTCCGCAGTTGACTCTCTCTCCCCAATTCCCAAGTCTTCTGCTCAGGCAATTCGTGATCCCAATTGGAAGGCAGCCATGGACGCTGAAATGTCTGCCCTTCTCTCCAATCACACGTGGGATCTTGTTCCTCCTCCACCAAAAGTCAACATTGTTGGCTGCCGTTGGTTATATCGCCATAAATTCGATAGTCAGGGTCGTCTTGAGCGTTACAAGGGCCGTCTGGTGGCCCAAGGCTTTTCTCAAATGCCTGGTTTTGACTATGACGAAACTTTCAGCCCTGTTGTCAAACCCGTTACTGTCAGAATGGTCCTTAGCATTGCCATCTCCCTAAACTGGCCGATTCATCAGCTTGATGTTAAAAATGCTTTTCTCAATGGCGAATTATCAGAGGAAGTCTACATGAAACAACCTCCTGGCTATGTTCATTCTTCCTTCCCACAGCATGTCTGTCGCCTTCGAAAAGCCCTCTACGGTCTCAAACAGGCTCCCCGTGCTTGGTTTCATCGCTTCGCTGTCTTCATCACTTCTCTCGGTTTCCATTTAAGTAAATCTGACAGCTCTCTCTTCGTTTACCATCACGGTCGTGATACAATCTATCTTCTACTCTATGTCGATGACATTATTCTGACAGCTTCCTCCCAATCTCTGGTCAATCAGGTCATCTCTCGTCTCTCATCTGAGTTCAAAATGACTGACCTTGGCGCTCTCTCCTTCTTTCTAGGGGTCTCCGCCATACGCTCTTCTTCGGGCCTTTTCCTGTCTCAATCAGTTTTTGCCCAAGAAATCATTTCTCGTGCTGGCATGGACACTTGTCATCCTTGCTCATCACCGGCTGAGACAAAGTCTAAACTACCCTCCACTGGCAAACCGGTCGATGATCCGACTCTTTATCGAAGTCTCGCAGGTGCTTTGCAGTACCTCACGATCACCCGTCCGGAAATCTCCTATGCTGTACAACAAATATGTCTGTACATGCATGATCCTCGCCAACCACATCTGAATGCCCTAAAACGCATTCTTCGTTATGTGAAGGGTACTTTATCTCATGGTCTTTTTCTCCGCCCATCTTCTATCAATCGTTTGGTCTGTTACACTGATGCTGATTGGGCCGGCTGCCTTGAAACACGCCGGTCCACCTCTGGGTTCTGCATCTTCCTGGGTGACAATCTTGTTTCTTGGTCCTCTAAACGCCAACATGTTGTGTCCCGTTCTAGTGCAGAAGCTGAATATCGTGGTATTGCAAATGTTGTTGCCGAATCTGCATGGCTTCGAAATCTTTTGATCGAGTTACATCTACCTCTTTCACATGCCACAATTGTTTTTTGTGATAATGTAAGTGCCATGTATTTAGCTAATAACCCAGTACAGCATCAACGTACCAAACATGTGGAAATTGACTTACACTTTGTAAGAGAACGTATTGCTTTGGGGCAAGTGCGTGTGTCGCATGTGTCATCTTCTCAACAGTTAGCAGATATATTTACTAAAGGTCTTCCTACACAGTTGTTTTTAAGTTTTAAGTCCAGTCTTAGCATTCGCCCTCCTCCAGCTCCGACTGAGGGGGGTGTGTTAAATAATGATGTTTAATGTATAGTGTAGGGGTCTCCTATGTAAATATGTACTCTTTATATTCTGTTGATTGAATGCAATACAACCCTTGAGGGTTTCCACATATTCTAGCAAATATGAATCTCAAATGTTCTTTGCCATGAGAAATCCAGGTTCTTTGTAACTTGTTTCACAACAATATGTTTTTATTCTTTTACAAAACGTCTGTTTATCACAAAGCTTATCACTAAGAAAATACATAATCTTAATTTGGATTTGAAATTAAAAAAGCCATCATTTGTTTCTTTCTTTGATACGCTCAACAGACTTAATAAGTTCCGTTAGTTCGATAAGGGTTTAAACAAATATATAGTTTGTCGTAAAAAAACATATATTATTGAATAAAAACTTGCTTTCAGCACAAAGATGATCCAACCAGTGCGGCCCTATCATTTTTGAGGCCCGGGGCATATACTTAAAAAGGGTCATCTATATATATAAGCAAAATTCGTATAATAAAGTTACAATTAAATAATAATGAAAAAAAAAGTTATACGTTTTATTCGTATAATTATAAATTGGGCAAAAATTGCATACAGTATTATATTATATTTTTATTAGTAAATTGAGAAAAAAAAAGTTTAAATTTTAAATGATTCATAATATAGATAGTAAAAATATGTGTCAAAAATAAATAACATCCCAAGAAATAAATACACATCTCATTAATATTTTTAATAGTCGTATAATAAATAATATAAACCACGTGATAAACAAAAATAAAAAAATCAAACTCATTGAAAAACAAAAGTATAAATATTGAATTTGATGGATAGTATATAGATAAAAAGTAAATATACGATATATGTAGATAAAAATTCAAGTGGTAATGATGGGATATAAAATAAAATAAAAATATAGACGATGAGATTCAATCCCACACCATTAAAGTTCTAAGATAAGATGATTGCCAGCTGAACCAACATAATATTTATGTATTTATTACGCAAAAAATATATAAACTAATTCTGGACAGTTGGGTTATATAAACATATAAAATTCTTTTGGGCCCCTTATAGTGAATTGGGTCCTGGGCGGTGGCCCATGTGCACCAGGCCCAGGGCCGGCCCTGGATCCAACTTTTGAATTTTAACATTCTCAAATCTGCAAACACTTTGACACTTTTGACGCAACCTTTTCTTTGAAATTAACATTATTGAGAAAAAGAAAAAAAAAACACAAGTTGCATACATTAAAAAAGCAAGATGTTGCCGTAAGAGAAAATTGAAATGGAACAAATTTAGGTCTCACATAATCCTGCAATTTTAAATCTTGAATGTATTTACATCATTCACTAACAACACAACAATATATTAGATTCTTTTTCTCATTAAAACTAGATTCTACCCAAAAAAAAAACTTATTTTTTTCAAAAATATTCCTTTATTTAAAGCCATGAAAACACCATTTCTTTTATCTACACAAGCAGTTGAGATCTCATGTACCATAATGAGAACGACTTGCTTGCTTGACAAAAGAGATCACACTGTAAATGAATTCCGAACAAGAGTAGTACATTGTGTGTTTCCTTTTCTTTCTCTCTTTAATCCCAATATCACGCTTAATTTAGGGTCTGATTGTTTCACGAAAATCCTGAATAAATCTGTGGAATTAAAAAGAGAATTACATTTCTTTGTATGTTTGATTTGCTGAAGGAAAATGAAAGAGAATTCATTTTGACATAAAAAGTTTCCTCATCCATTGGAATCTATATTCTTACCTAATAGGCAAAGAATTGAGATTTCATTCTCATAATATGTTTTTTCAGTCAACGTTGTCTAACATACCGACCCTACATCAGTACTAGGGGTGTAAATAAGCCGAGCTACTCGAGCTCGGCTCGAAAAAAAGCTCGAATTAAACGAGCTCGAGCTTCACATATCGAGCTTGCGAGCCTAAACGAGTTTAAACGGACCTATATATAAATATATGTTTAAATTAATAAATATATAATATATAGATTAAATAAATATAAATATATTAAAATACAATTTATATATATTATATAAAAATATTATTTATAAATTAATAAAAAATTAAAATATATAATAAACGAGTCGAGCCCGAGCCGTGCTCGAGCTTGGAAAATTATTCACGAGCCGAGCTTTACATACAAAGCTCGAAACAAGCCGAGCTCGAGCTCGAGCCTGATACTTTTAAACGAGCCGAGCTCGAGCTTAAACGGGCTCGGCTCGGCTAGTTTACACCCCTATTAACATCACTCACCCACCCTACCTGACTATACTCGCCTTACACTATCACACCCACCCTACACTACCTAACCATACACCACCCTAAACTATCTAACCATAACTCATCCTACCCACCCCACCCACCCCAACTTCTATCCTCACCTACCATACCCCACCCATGCACCTAGGGGTGCTAATGGACGATTAACCGAACCGAAATCGCATTTCGGATGGTTAACCATGCCCCACCCAACACCCCCAAAAAGATTTAGGCACCAATTTGCCCAATTAATTGGAATCTCATCCTTTCTATTTGCGAACCAAAGACCCGATAGACGTTGCACACAAGGGAATGGATCATCCTCCAAAATCTTCTTTACTTCGCAAGTTTTTGCATGAAGAAGTTTATTACGCCATTTCCATATAACCCATAAAACCACAACAATGACGCCTTAAACAACGAATCTCATAACTTCAAATGGCCTGAAAAAAAAAAAAAAAAAAAAACTTTGAAGCTAAGGAGTGTATAGAATCAAGGAAATTACTAAGTAACTTCTACCACCCCGAATTTTCCTCCATAACGGTGCTACCAAACCGCATTTGAGAAAACAATGTTCAACATCCTCGATGCAAGAATTAAATTAACATATTTCCACTTTTTGATGTACTAAAATTTGGAGTATATAATTTACTAAATTATATATATAACAATTACCAACATGCGTAGAAGCTACGCTATCTTAAGCAGGCTGTCAGGCAGCTCAAGCAGATAGGTAAGTAGGTGTCTTATTTTATTACTTAATAAGGTTAATATTGAAAAAACCCTACGAACTTTCATGAATTTATCGATTAAGTCACTGTACTTTTTTTACAAGCGTTTAAGTCCCTAGACAATTTTTGTCTTATTCAAAACTATATATTTGACCTGTTTAGCAGGTCACTAACCGGTAAACGGTATAGTGACCTAAACAAGAAAAAAGAAAGTCCAGTGACTTAATCGTGATAATTGAAAAATAAAGTTGGTTTTTTTAATAATAAACTATTCGAGAATCTAACTGTTTTATTTGTTAAGCAGGTAGCAGTTAAAAATATATAGTTTTGAATAAGACAAAATTTGTTTAGGGACTTAAACACTCGGAAAAAAAATTCAGTGACTTAATCGATAATTTCATGAAAGTCCGTGGGGTTTTTTCAATATTAACCCTATATATTATATAATATTTTTGTTTTCCTGTGATAACTTTTGATATATTGTATTTTATTAAAATTTGAATATACTATTACGATCACATTATTTTGTTCTGATATAAAATTTATCGTCGTCGGAACAATTTTCGATAAGCAGGCAGATATGCAGCTGCCTAAATATATGATTTTATATATATATAATTGTTTTATTGTTCTATTAAAACGTTTGTTATATTTTATAAAAATTCAAATATATCGTTATGATCACTTTATTTTAAAGCTACATTTTAACATAAAATTGTATTTCGTCTCAAACTATTTTAAAAAGAATTTTTTTATTATTTTTGATTAATCGATCACACTTTTTCGTTCACCGAATGATAAAGCTGGCCGGCTGGCAGGTAAACGACTAATTTTTTTATTACTTTATATATGATATATAACATTTTTGTTTTCCTATGATAACCTTTGATATATTATATTATATTAAAATCTGAATATATTATTATGATCGCATTATTTTAATCTGCATACTGATATAAAATTTGTTATCGTTAAAATTATTTTTACTAGGCAGGTAGGTATACAACTAACTAATTATTTTATTTCTTACATAACATATAATTGTTTTATTTCCGTGTTATAACATTTGATATATTATATTATATGAAATGACGATATATCATTATGATCGTCTTCTTCTTTTCTACATTCCAACATATAATTGTTTTTCGTCTCAACTATTTCTAGAATGATAAATTTTTTACTATTTAGTTGATTGATCAATCACATTCTTTTCATTTATAAACTTAGATTGAAAGCATAAAATGATCCTCAATTGAGATTCACGATCGGTAGCTAATATTGTTTTATTATTTTAAAGTAATATATTTATAAAAATACAATTTATAATCTCGTTGCAATGCGCGGGTTACACATCCCTAGTTATTTAACAATTTATAGTAATATTATTTTATTTATATTAAACTTTTTATTAATAAAAATAAATAGGGATAATTACAAAAATAGTCATTTCTTACATGTTTATTCACTTTTTAGCCACTTTATATACATTTTACCAAAATAGCCACACTTTACGTTACCACATTTACGTGATAGCCACAATTTACGTGATTTGTACTTTTTTTCATTTTTTAATGCATTACGTTACAAAAGGTGTCTGGTCACGTAAATTGTTGTACTTTACGTGACCATTTTTGCTCCTTCCCCATGAATGTTTGGTGGGATGTCTTGTCACAATTTTAAAAATGGTCACGTAAAGTACAACAATTTACGTGACCAAACACCTTTTGTAACGTAATGCATTAAAAAAATGAAAAAAAGTACAAATCACGTAAATTGTGACCATCACGTAAATGTGGTCACGTAAATTGTGGCTATTTTGGTAAAATGTATATAAAATGGCTAAAAAGTGAATAAAGGTATGCGATTTAGCTATTTTAGTAATTTTCCCAAATAAATAACTATACATTGAACAGGAACGCCCAGAGTAGACACCAAAGCTTGTTATTAATAATGTTTGAAATAATAATAATTTGAAAAGAAAAAGCAGCTTGCAAAAGACAAAACTGATTAACACTGAAGGTGGAGTCGAACGCTTGTCATTTCTTTTGCCCACGCGTCAGTTGCCACCCGACTTAAAAACAAGTATCACGGTTATGCTACACAAACTGACAGGGTTAATTACATCACCAGCGTATCCAAATGTGAATGACCATTTACATATATTTTTTTTTAACAGACATGTATAAGACAAAGTTATAAGACTTTTTTTTAAAAGAAGCAACATCATAAATTTTATGGATGGTAAAAAAAGATCATGTGAATGGTCATTCACACCCCATTCACATGGTGTGAAACGACCATTCACATGGATGACCATTGACATAAATATGCATTGAGCATTCACATAACTTTTAAGGACACAGAAAGTGTGAATGCATGTGAAATTCATATATCATTGTATAACATTAATTTAAACATAGTTATGAGAAAAAAAAAATTAAAATTTTTTTTTAAAGGTTGGTACTTTCGGGTGCACTTGATTTCGAGAGGTACTTTTTTGAACCTGACTCTCTCTCACTATATATATATATATATATATATATATATATATATATATATATATATATATATATATATATATATATATATATATATATATATATATATATATATATATATATATATATATATAATTTTAATTTCCTTTCGCATAATTTTATACTTTATACTTTATATTTTTTATGGTATATATATACCATTTGTTTGAACGAAAACATTTCGAATTAAATTGGTTCATCATTTTCCCTTTTATTAAATTGGAAATCAGAATTGTTAGTAATTTTTCTAGTTAAACACATTAAAAATTAGATTGTTTTTTTTATTACAGTTGGTTAATTTAAAAATACAAATGGTTGTTCTTTTTTTCCATCGAAAACACTTAAAATTAGATTGATTGGTCTTCTTTCCATTTAGTTTACCCTTTCGCTCGAAAAATTGAAATGGTTCATCATTTTTTTAATTTTGAATGTTTTTGTTTGGAAAAAATGACAAACCATTTCGGTTGTCAATTCAATTAAATGAAAAAAAAACAACCACTTAATCTAGTTTTAATGTTTAATTTACTAGTTAAAACAATTAAAAATTTCGATTTTTAATTTAACCAAACGAAAAAGTGTCAAACCAGTTTAGCTTTAAATATTTTCACTCGGAAAAAACGAATTTCGATCTTAAATTTAACCGTTGAAAATAACGCCAACTGATTATTTTTAAATGTTTTCGCTCTGAAAAAAATACGAAGTTCGAACCAGACGAAAAAAACAATCAATCAATCTATAAAATTCTCCAATTCAAAAAATGACGAATTATTTCACTTTTTAGTTTTTCTTGATAGGATAGAACAACAAATGTAACGACCCAAATTTTATATAATTAATAATTAATGTTTATTGTAACGAAATACGATTCGAGATACTAATTTGTCTCAAACACATAAATAAAAGTGTGTGTGGATAATTATGATATATGCCTTGAATATATATAAAGGACTTTAAAAGAAATGCTAATAATTCCAAGGTATAAATGGTAAATAGGTAAAAGTTGTGGGTTGGAAAGAGAAAGAAGAAGAAAATCTTCTTCTTTTTGACTTATATTATACGCAGACACACACACTTTATGTGTGTGTGTTCATCTTTTTCAAAAAACTCCAAATAGAGAGAAAAGAGAAGAGAAGAAGAAGAAGGAGAAGCCAAAAATCGGCTTTTTGTTGAAAGCTTCGTCGTTTTTTTGAAAGATCCAAGAGGTAACCACTCTTGTCTATAAATCTTGCTATTTTATTTTTCTTCTCCTCTCCATCTTCATACGAAGAAGATGAGAAACCCAAATGGGTTTTTATGAATGTTATGGAGAAATCGTTAGATCTTGAGTTATGATAATGAAATATAGTTAGAATCATCATTTTAAAACATATTTTTCAAGTTTTATGGATTTTGATGGGTTTTAGCTCAAAACCCCGAAAATGGAGTTTATGAACTCTTGATGATTAAAAAGGAATAAAATGGTGTTTTTGACAGCTTAAAATGTGTTATAAAGGGTATATATATGTTTGGGAATGACCCCAAACCGTTTGTAATAAATATGAAAAGTTTTGGTAGTTTTGAGCATTAAATTCGAAGGGACAAAAGTGCAGACCTGCACCCGAATTACCCTTGATTTTGAAAGAAAATTTCTAAGTTAAAGGATCCGGATGACAGGGGATCCGAATTCGGATGGGTTGGTCCGAAATTCGGATGTGGTTTGAACCGAGTTCGGACCTTGCTTCGGTTGGAAGGGATCCGAAATTCGGATGGTCCCTGATCCGAATTCGGATGGCTTGAAATTCGGATGTGCCTAGGACCGAGTTCGGGCCGTACCTCAGACGAGTTGGTCCGAAATTCGGATGGTCCCTGACCCGAACTCGGATGATCCGAAGTCCGGCTGGTGCTGATCCGAATTCGGATGGGAACGTGAGCCCAGTTCCGGCCAGAAATTGTAATTTTAATTAGTCCTCGGGATCAGGCACCAAAATAGCTTATATTTCCAATTGTGAAGGATAATTAGGCCAAAATAATTATGTTGGTCGATACCGAAAATTAATTAGGTTTTACGACTAATATGTCCGGATCAAAGTTGAGAAATTGTAAGCGGTGAGACTTATAAATATTATATTATGAACCTACTTGTAGGGGTTTTGACGGGTTAAGTCGCGTGAAGACTATCACTCTTACCTTGACGATTATAACTCGGTTTTGAGGCCGAGAGCGTATTGTGTATCACTGTGAGTTCTAGTATTAACGTATTTGCATGCATATCATGAATTGTATGTTACTGCTTTCGTCATTATTGTCATTTTCATGCTTTGCCATCACATATCATTGTTTAATTGATAATCGTTCGTTTGACCTCTCCGCCGAGACGGTAAGCCTGAGTGTGGTAACCCAGCGGAATCATAATGGTAAGCCTGAGTGTGGTAACCATTATTGCCTGTAAAACGATAAGCCTGTGGTGGTAATCGTATGGCATCATTGTAAACTGCATATCGATAAGCCTGTGGTGTGGTAATCGAGCAGTAGATTGTAAACCCATTGTACGGTAAGCTTGTGTATGGTAACCGCAATGTGGTAGCTTATAGCCATTAGTTGGCCTCCAAAATTGTTAGTCGAATTCATGGCATTGCATGGCATCATTCATATATCGCATGGTACTTTAATCTAGAATCTCACTAAACAACTTTGTTGTTTACCCGATAGTTGTTATTTCCTTTCAGGTTCTGTTAAGGGCAAAGGCCCGGCTGGCCCAAGTTGTTAGATATCGTTTGGAGCTCGGATAGGAGCTCAACATTTTGTAGATGATCGGGGCGGGAGTAGCAGACTTCCATTTTTGGACTTACGCGAATTAGTTACTGTTTATTAATTCGTTTGTAACTAAATTGATAACTTAATCTTGTAACCCCAGTTACATTGCTCCGTGATTTCCGACACTCTGTTGTGTCTCATGCAAAGTGTTTGGAATCACGATGATGATTATTAATTGCAAAAGTTTTAATTTGATCGTAATTCCGCTAGTACTCTGTATAAATTAATGTATAATGGTATCGAAATACTCGTATTAGTTGTATGGGTGTTTCAATTTGGTATCAGAGCTGGAGCTCATAGACAGAGTATAGTCGACGATACTCTACTCTGAGCACGGTTTCAGATGCTGTTATTGACCCACCTAGGCGGCAATATTATAACAATAACAATTGACCTTTGGCCTAGGATGGGATAATATTGGGTAGACTTTTAAGATTATGACTTGACGTAAGCATAATTATATATATATACATATGCATACAAATAAATTTCATGTGCACACTTTGGTGTGAAACAAGTGTTGAACCGACCTGTAACTGTTGGTTGCAGACAATGTCGGATAACCAGTCGAATCGCGTTCTACACCAGGAGGTAGAACATTCAAATGATGGGGGAGGCAGGGATCAGTCTCCAGATTATGAAAATGAATCCAGTTTCCGTACTGGTGGAGGGTCCAGAGAGGACCAAATGATGCAGATGATGGCTCAAATGCTGGAGCAAAATCGCCAGCAGAATGAGCTAATGACCCAACTACTTGCTTCCCAGAACGTTCAGGGAAAGAAAAATAATGCTGAGGGGGAGCAAGCAAGTAACGATAATACGGAAGGCGCTGGAAGTGGAAGTAGGGCAGAAAGGCCCAAGAAAGATAAGGAACGGAAGCACGGCTCCTCTAAGTCAAAAAGAGGAATGTCGTATAAGAACTTCATTGGTTGTCGTCCTCCAGCGTTCAATGGACGAGCAACTACTGTGGAGGCCTTGGACTGGATCAAGGCAATTGAGAAGTTATTCCGAGTCACCGATGTCAATGATGAGAAAAAGGTGCAGTACGCAACTGCACAATTTGTTGGTCCTGCTTTAACTTGGTGGGATTCCGAAGCGGAGATTTTGGGCTTAGACGCCGTGGCTAAGATGACCTGGGAAGAATTCAAAACCAGGTTTGACAAGCATTTCTGTCCGGCTGTGGCGGTACAGAAGATAAAAAGAGACTTCCTGACATTTCAGCAAGGAGAGCTATCGGTGGACGATTATCTGATCGAGTTTAACTCGAAGGCAATGTTTGTGGGGTCAGTGATTGCTGACGAGAAACAAAAGACCGACTACTTTGTGGAAGGACTGCGAAGCGAGATTCGCGAAATGGTGACTGTTCGCGCAGTAGAATCGTTCGAAAAAGCTGTGGAGTATGCGCGACTCCGAGAGTATGAATTGTTCCGTAGGGAACAGGAATTATCAGAATCAAAGAAAGCAAAGGTTGAGTCTTCGTCGGGGACGTTTAAGCAACCCCAACAATCATTTTCGAAGAACGTGGACTCCCGTTCACGTTCCCAATCGTCAAGGCACTCAAAGAAGCCTGCTAGCTCCAACAACTCTCAGTCCAAATCTCAGTTTTCCAATTCGGTGCCTACGTGTAACCGTTGCGGGAAACTTCATCGTGGGGAATGTTTGTCCCCTATTGTTTGCCATGGATGTGGGGAAGAGGGACACATACGTCCTGCGTGCCCCAAAAGAACTGATGCGTGCTACGAATGTGGCCAGGTGGGCCACCTTGCTCGGAATTGTCCCAAGAAGAGGTTGGCGACATTGGAAAGTAAAGGCTCAGTTGCAAAGCCTAGTTTTGTTGGTGGTTCCTCCCAATCAAAGGGGAATCCACCCAAGCCTCAAGCCAGAGTCTATCAGATTACAGCTGCTGAGGCGCAAGATGTGCCGGATGTCGTAACCGGTACTTTTCTCCTAAATTCTTTACCTGCTGTAGTATTGTTCGATTCTGGTGCAAGTGTGTCTTTTATTTCCAAAGCATTTGCACGAAAGTTAGATATTATACCTTCTTTAATGCCTTTTCCCTTATCTGTTGATGTGGCAAGCGGAAAATCGGTCAGTGCACCCAAATATACTACGATTGTGTGCTGACCCTAGACGGACATAATTTTGATATTGACCTTGTCCTCATAGACACCAAAGAATTTGATGTAATAGCTGGCATGGATTGGTTGGCCAATAACCTTGCCACTATTGCTTGTGCTAATAGAATCGTTCGTTTGTTCACGCCGGAAGGCGAAGAAATATTTGTGTATGGGGATAGACGTAAAAGGGAAGCCGCAGTGATTTCGGTGGCTAAGGCTCGGAAAAGTTTAAGTAAGGGTTGTCAATGCTTCTTGGCTTGTGTGTTAAATACTAAGAAAGAAGGGAAAAACCTCAAGGATGTACCAGTAGTTAATGAATATCCCGACGTGTTCCCTGATGACTTACCGGGATTACCACCGGATCGATCCGTAGAGTTTCGGATTGAATTGGTGCCGGGAGCTGCACCAATTGCGCGAGCCCCGTATCGTTTAGCACCTTCGGAAATGAAGGAAATGATGGCACAATTGGAAGACTTATTAGAGAAAGGATTCATTCAGCCGAGTACCTCGCCTTGGGGTGCTCCGGTTTTATTCGTACGAAAGAAAGACGGAACCTTGCGAATGTGCATAGATTATAGAGAATTGAACAAAGTGACTATAAAGAATAAGTATCCTTTGCCTCGTATTGATGACTTGTTCGATCAACTACAAGGAGCTGCTTACTTTTCGAAAATAGACCTTCGTTCAGGGTATCATCAGCTTAAAGTTCGTGAAGAAGATGTGCCAAAAACTGCGTTTCGGACCCGATATGGACATTACGAGTTTTTAGTGATGCCTTTTGGGCTCACTAATGCTCCTGCAGCCTTTATGGATTTAATAAATCGAGTGTGCCGTCCAATGCTTGACAAGTCGGTTATAGTGTTTATCGACGACATCTTGGTGTATTCTTAGACGGAGGAGGATCATGCAGTTCATCTGAGACAATTGCTCGAACTTCTTCGAGGCGAACAGCTGTATGCCAAATTCTCCAAGTGCGAGTTTTGGCTACGACGAGTGCAATTTTTAGGGCATGTTATATCTTGTGAGGGTGTTTCTGTGGATCCCTCCAAGATCGAGACCATTAAAAGTTGGGAAGCGCCGAGAAGTGTTGCTGAAATTCGTAGCTTCCTTGGATTGGCCGGCTATTATCGACGATTCATCCAAGATTTCTCTAAAATAGACGTCCCACTCACTTCGTTGACTCGTAAGAATGCGAAGTTTGTGTGGGAAAAGCCACAGATTGAGGCGTTTCAAATTTTGAAGAGTCGGTTGACTGACGCTCCTGTGCTTGCGTTGCCGGAAGGAAACGAAGATTTTGCCGTTTATAGTGATGCATCAATAAATGGGTTGGGTTGCGTGCTTATGCAACGAGGAAAAGTGATAGCGTATGCATCAAGACAGCTAAAGGATTATGAAAAGAGTCGTCCGACTCATGACTTGGAGTTAGATGCTGTCACGTTTGCTTTAAAAATCTGGCGGCATTACTTATATGGTACTAGGTGCCAGTTGTTTACTGATCATAAAAGTTTGAGACATATCTTCGATCAGAAAGAGTTAAACATGCGTCAGCGACGTGCCGTGGAGTTGATTAAGGATTATGACTGTGAAATCCTTTATCACCCTGGAAAAGCCAACGTAGTGGCTGATGCTTTAAGCCGAAAGAGATACCCGGAAGCGACTTGCTATGCGCTAACGCATGTGGTTGTGAGTTCCTCTATCCTTGACGACGTACGGAAATGGCAAATCGAGGGTCTTAAAGAGGAAAATATTAAGTCTGAGAGAATGGTTGGTCAGAGTGGACTGTTAACCGAAGGTATCAATGGTCTGAAAATGTTTAGAAATCGCATTTGGGTACCGAAGATTGGTGATGTGCGCAAAACAATTTTAGAAGATGGTCATAATTCGAAGTTCTCAATTCACCCCGGGAGTTCAAAAATGTATCAGGATTTGAAATCCGAGTATTGGTGGCCCGGAATGAAGCGAGACGTTGGTAATCATGTTGAGAGGTGTTTGACTTGCTTGCGAGTCAAGGCCGAACATCAAAAACCATCTGGAAATTTGCAACCCCTCGAGATACCCGAATGGAAGTGGGACCACATCACGATGGATTTTGTGGTAAAGCTTCCGAAGACCCAAAGACAACATGATGCTATATGGGTTATTGTGGATCGACTGACAAAATCCGCACACTTCTTGCCGATACGAGAAAACTTTCCTTTGGAAAGATTGGCGCGAATGTATATTGATGAGATTATTGTACGCCATGGAATTCCAAAGTCCATTGTTTCGGACCGTGATTCGAGATTTACTTCGAGATTTTGGCAAAGTATGCAAGATCAGTTGGGGACGCGTGTTAATTTGAGTACGACATTTCGTCCCCAGACCGACGGCCAGACTGAGCGCACTAACCAAACGATGGAAGATATGTTACGTGCGTGCGTGATCGAGCTTGGCGGAAATTGGGATACGCACCTACCACTTGTGGAATTTGCCTACAATAATAGTTATAATTCTTCGATAAAGATGGCTCCGTATGAGTCGTTGTATGGCCGAAAGTGTCGAACTCCGACGTGTTGGCGCGAAACAGGCGAGAAACCGTTAGCGGGTCCCGAATTGCTTCAAGAGACGCATGATAAAATTCAGATTATTCGTGAGCGAATCAAAGCGGCTCAAGACCGACAGAAAGCGTACTCCGACAAACGTCACAAAGATATAGAGTTCGTAGTGGGAGATTCTGTGATGCTGAAAGTATCTCCGTGGAAGGGAATTATGAGATTTGGGAAGCGAGGAAAGTTAAGTCCTCGATATGTCGGACCGTTTCCTATTACCGAGCGGGTCGGTGCCCAAGCTTATAAATTAGAGCTGCCCGCTGAGCTGGCAGGAATTCATAATACCTTTCACGTTAGCTATCTGAAGCGAAGTCCGATAAATCCTGCTGTGACCGTTCCTCTGGACGATGTACAAATCGATGAGCGACTACGTTATGTCGAAGAACCAGAAAAGATTATCGGCGACAAAATAATTAACCTAAGAAATAAAGAGATCGAGATGGTGCTCGTTTGTTGGAAGCACCACCGTGGATCTCTGATGACTTGGGAGACAAAGGCTGAAATGATGGCCAAATACCCCGCTCTGTTTGAAGGAACTTGATTCCGTGGGCGGAATCCTTTTAAGAGGGGAGGAATTGTAACGACCCAAATTTTATATAATTAATAATTAATGTTTATTGTAACGAAATACGATTCGAGATACTAATTTGTCTCAAACACATAAATAAAAGTGTGTGTGGATAATTATGATATATGCCTTGAATATATATAAAGGACTTTAAAAGAAATGCTAATAATTCCAAGGTATAAATGGTAAATAGGTAAAAGTTGTGGGTTGGAAAGAAAAAGAAGAAGAAAATCTTCTTCTTTTTGACTTATATTATACGCAGACACACACACTTTATGTGTGTGTGTTCATCTTTTTCAAAAAACTCCAAATAGAGAGAAAAGAGAAGAGAAGAAGAAGAAGGAGAAGCCAAAAACCGGCTTTTTGTTGAAAGCTTCGTCGTTTTTTTGAAAGATCCAAGAGGTAACCACTCTTGTCTATAAATCTTGCTATTTTATTTTTCTTCTCCTCTCCATCTTCATACGAAGAAGATGAGAAACCCAAATGGGTTTTTATGAATGTTATGGAGAAATCGTTAGATCTTGAGTTATGATAATGAAATATAGTTAGAATCATCATTTTAAAACATATTTTTCAAGTTTTATGGATTTTGATGGGTTTTAGCTCAAAAACCCGAAAATGGAGTTTATGAACTCTTGATGATTCAAAAGGAATAAAATGGTGTTTTTGACAGCTTAAAATGTGTTATAAAGGGTATATATATGTTTGGGAATGACCCCAAACCGTTTGTAATAAATATGAAAAGTTTTGGTAGTTTTGAGCATTAAATTCGAAGGGACAAAAGTGCAGACCTGCACCCGAATTACCCTTGATTTTGAAAGAAAATTTCTAAGTTAAAGGATCCGGATGACAGGGGATCCGAATTCGGATGGGTTGGTCCGAAATTCGGATGTGGTTTGAACCGAGTTCGGACCTTGCTTCGGTTGGAAGGGATCCGAAATTCGGATGGTCCCTGATCCGAATTCGGATGGCTTGAAATTCGGATGTGCCTAGGACCGAGTTCGGGCCGTACCTCAGACGAGTTGGTCCGAAATTCGGATGGTCCCTGACCCGAACTCGGATGATCCGAAGTCCGGCTGGTGCTGATCCGAATTCGGATGGGAACGTGAGCCCAGTTCCGGCCAGAAATTGTAATTTTAATTAGTCCTCGGGATCAGGCACCAAAATAGCTTATATTTCCAATTGTGAAGGATAATTAGGCCAAAATAATTATGTTGGTCGATACCGAAAATTAATTAGGTTTTACGACTAATATGTCCGGATCAAAGTTGAGAAATGGTAAGCGGTGAGACTTATAAATATTATATTATGAACCTACTTGTAGGGGTTTTGACGGGTTAAGTCGCGTGAAGACTATCACTCTTACCTTGACGATTATAACTCGGTTTTGAGGCCGAGAGCGTATTGTGTATCACTGTGAGTTCTAGTATTAACGTATTTGCATGCATATCATGAATTGTATGTTACTGCTTTCGTATCATTATTGTTATTTTCATGCTTTGCCATCACATACATCATAATTATTGTTTATCACTCGGTTGATAAGTTGTTGCTCGTTCGTTTGACCTCTCCGCCGAGACGGTAAGCCTGAGTGTGGTAACCCAGCGGAATCATAATGGTAAGCCTGAGTGTGGTAACCATTATTGCCTGTAAAACGATAAGCCTGTGGTGGTAATCGTATGGCATCATTGTAAACTGCATATCGATAAGCCTGTGATGTGGTAATCGAGCAGTAGATTGTAAACCCATTGTACGGTAAGCTTGTGTATGGTAACCGCAATGTGGTAGCTTATAGCCATTAGTTGGCCTCCAAAATTGTTAGTCGAATTCATGGCATTGCATGGCATCATTCATATATCGCATGGTACTTTAATCTAGAATCTCACTAAACAACTTTGTTGTTTACCCGATAGTTGTTATTTCCTTTCAGGATCTGTTAAGGGCAAAGGCCCGGCTGGCCCAAGTTGTTAGATATCGTTTGGAGCTCGGATAGGAGCTCAACATTTTGTAGAGGATTGGGGCGGGAGTAGCAGACTTCCATTTTTGGACTTACGCGAATTAGTTACTGTTTATTAATTCGTTTGTAACTAAATTGATAACTTAATCTTGTAACCCCAGTTACATTGCTCCGTGATTTCCGACACTCTGTTGTCTCTCATGCAAAGTGTTTGGAATCACGATGATGATTATTAATTGCAAAAGTTTTAATTTGATCGTAATTCCGCAAGTACTCTGTATAAATTAATGTATAATGGTATCGAAATACTCGTATTAGTTGTATGGGTGTTTCAATAATAGAAATGAAGTTGTTTTCGTGTCCATACAAAAACGAAGCATGTATTTCAACCCCAAAACATAACAGTGTGAAAATAGGGGCTATGAAGACTCACCGAGCTTGCGATGGTAAAAACAAGCGTAAAATGCTTTTTAGCGATGGATGGATGATGCACCGAGTGAGTTTAATCGAGCCCTAAATGATAATAAGGACTTAATATCTCTAATGTATGATAATATATATATTTATAGATTTTTTTGTCTAATATCACCCAAGATTACAAGTTTATAAATAAAACTCACTTAAAATGTCAAGTTTATATATATATATATATATATATATATATATATATATATATATATATATATATATATATATATATATATATATATATATATATATATATATATATATATATGTATGTATGTATAGAGAGAGAGAGGTTCAATGGAAAACCAACATGCATTGGAAAACCTTCATGCACCACTACAAATGTATCACAATTCACGCGTGATGCATCGAATTTCCCGCATGATGCGTCAAATTCCAACGTGATGCATCATCAACTTTCTGTGTGATGCATCACCTGATCCAATGGCTATAAAGTGGTTCCCGGGTTTTAGGTTTTCCATTGAACCCACCCCTATATATATATATATATATATATATATATATATATATATATATATATATATATATATATATATATATATATATATATATGTATATATATATATATATATATATATATATATAGACTAAAGATCTTTTGTGAACACTTTATTCGTTGTGAACATTGTGAACAACCATAAAATAGCTTTTGAATCTTATGAATCTTGTTGAAAATACTACCGAACCTTTCTATTAACCTATTATCTTATTGGATCCTATGGATTTTATTGAATCTTATGAATCTTGTTGAATCCTATGCATCTTGTGATAAAAACTACAATGAACCTTTTGAATGTTCTGAATCTTGTTGTAGACACTTCTATAAACCTTTTGAATCATATGAATCATGTTACAAACACTTGTTGATATATATAAATGATTATATGTATTCTTTTTATTTGTTCACAACATTCACAACGATAACTTGTTCACAATGGATCTCATCCATATATATATATATATATATATATATATATATATATATATATATATATATATATATATATATATATATATATATATATATATATATATATATATATATATATATATATATAACGTAAAAAAACTAAAACTAAAAATAATAAAAAAAGGAAAAAATAATACTTTTTTTTGTTGTATTTGTTTCCAATTAATTAATACATAACATTTTTATTATTATTTTATATCTATTTCTTTTATTAGAATAAACAGTTGGTAATGATTTGTAATTAAAAGAGTGAAAATGGTAAATATAAACAAAGGCAAAATGAGAATTTCAATTAAAGTTAATGGATAATTGAGAAAGTAAACATAGATAATAATGACCGATTTTGCAAAATTGAAAGTTAAGGGACCAAATCCAAAGTTTGATACAAACCACAAGTACCATATTTGTAATTAACTCTTAAATAATTTTTAAATATGAATTCATGTATCTGATGGAAAAATACTATTTGAGTTTTAAGTTTTCCAAAAAAATTCAAAAGTTACGAAATATATAATTTATCTTATGTTGTCAATATGTCATTTTATTCTTTATCCTCCTTTTCAATAATAAGGTTACAAAGATATCTTGAACTCACTGTTATATATTTGGTAATTTTGATTTTTTTTTTTTTTTTTAAACGGAACTCAAATAGTAGTTTCAATGGGATAAACAAATTAATTAATGCAACCGCAACCACTTCGAACCTATATATACATGCACAAATATGCCAAAACTCATTCGATCATATAAACTTCAATCCTTCCATCATATATTGCTTCTTTTAACACACTTGGGATTAATTATTTCACAATTAACATGTCCAAATATCTCGTCACTCTCCTTCTCATTCTCGTCCTGAGTACTACATTCTCAGCAATGGAAGCTAGTCGGCTCATTGGCTCGGATACTAGAAAAATAGCCAGTCTCAATCTTAAAGTTTCGGAAACATCGAATCCCACCATGAGAGTCAATGGCCTCAATAAAGCCCGAGTCGTGGTAGCACGCTCGGGTCCAAGTCCGCCAGGTGAAGGGCATGCATAATTAAACATCTCGAAGGCCGGCAATGCCAAACTTGAAACCCATAATTACCTTAATTTTGTATCTTTGTTTTATTTTTCGGAATAAAATGATTACAAATAATGAATAAATAGTTTATTTTCTCATCTTGTCCATGAAAATCTACTTAGTTACAAAGTAGGCAAAGAAATGATATTCCATTATCATAATACATTTTCTTAATTAAAAATGTCGATGATTCTAAAAAATCTAATATAGAGATATGATATGCGTCTTCTTCCTCAAACACACAATTGATGGTGACCTAATTGAGTGTGGTGAAATTGACATGAATTTGAATGACCCATGTCTAGGGGCGGATCTAACTGGATGTGGTGAGATCAAATGACCCCGATAACTTTTTTATTTTACGTGTTATATATCTAATCGAAAAAATTTTGACCCTATGATTTTTGAAGTTCGACCCTGAGAAATCCTTGTTAGTTTTTATAAATTTTACACATATAAAAAAAATATATCAAAACATGATAGATTGTTATTCATTTAACAAATAATCGAAAAATACTTGTGTATTAAGCATTCATTTATTGGCACCATGGAAAAAAAATTACTTGTCAATGTTTCGGACGACGATGTAATAACTAATATTCCTTTTACAAAAGAAGAAAACTCATATGAGAGTGTTGTTTCCATACTTTATTGATCCATCTAACGTGAGATTTGTTTTGCTTAATCGGTATATGGCAATTGAATTACTTCATGCATTCTTAAATGAAAATGTCATTCTACTTTTTGCAACTTGTAGTCCCGTTGTTCTTGCTTTGGCTTCAACTTCATAGTTTGTGGATCTTTAATAGTCTTGCGTCTTGCATGATTCAAAATAGTTTATTCTAAATTCAGGCTGAATTAATAATTTGCTTCAAGACAAACAAAGTTTAAGTGTGGGTACTTTGATATGGACATATATACACATATTTTTAACATAACTTTTCATGCGTTTTAGTCATTTTTTAGCTCAAAATACGTGACAAAGATATTTAATTACTTCGTTTATCTTTGTGTTTCGTAGGTGAAAAGTCGTTATATCGACGAAGCATCAAAAAACGAAGCAAAAACTATTATCCTTCAACTCTCGTTTTTAAATGTGATTTATTTGAAGCCCACAACCATAATCATTCTGACGATCATAGGCTTTAAGCTTTACGACCATAGCACAGTCTACGACCATAAAGGATCGAGTCATCATAGCACTTAAGGCTTACGGTCGTAGGCGTCAACATGTATGTTTAAATGCATTAGAAAAAAACAGTCTGGGATAAAACTAGGGGCGTTTGGTTTGCGGATTCACTGGTATTTGCATTTAAAAACCTGTGTTTAGCTCACAGATTTCAGCAATGATTTAAAATTAAGGTTTTGTAAATCTCACCATTCTTTTTTAAATAAAAACTCAGCCTCTCTTTATGATTTTAAATCCAAGTTGCATTGCACTCTTCATATTAGCAAATTTTCCTTAAAAGATAACACAAGTTTTTTGACAAAATCCTGATAAATGAAAATATTGCACAATGCAAATACCTTGACAGAATGCAAATCCTAGGAAAAAAATCTGCGAACCAAACGCCCCCTTAGGGTTTCATTTTTAGCATAGTTTAATGAGTTTTTCAGTACTTCTATAATGAAGTATGGTTAGAATAGTTTCATTTGTTTAATCTTGGGGCATCAATTCTTACGTGGATTGAAGCATTCGGTCTGGGTGTGTAGTAGTGGTGGACCTACCTACCGAATGGACTTGTTGCACAAATTTTGGTTGCGTTCACGTTTCAAAAATTCAAGGGATTATCTTGATCGGATCAGTCTAACAAATGGATATTTATAATTTAAAATAGAACATGTAATTTTAAATAACAAATAAACTAGCAGATACTTAATAAAAACGCAATTTATTAAGAGGTAAGATTTTACAAGTTACATCTCTAATTAGTTTTCGTGAATACCACTTTTCGATAACTTTCTTTGGAAAAAGTATATCCATCAATAGATATTATATAACCCACAATTAACAATTAAATTAAAGAGTAAATTAACAAACTTAATAAAAATTTTCAAGACTTCAATTTCAATAATTCAATTAAAGAGTAAATTATTTAACTAAATACATTAGACATAAACTTTCAATTAAAGAGTAAACTCAACTAATGTAATAGTTCAACTAAAAACAACTGGTCCAATACTTAGAAGATGTTGGACTTTAATTTGGGCTAAAAATATCATTGAATTTTGGTTTTAATTTTGGGTTTAAATTATTGAGTTTTATTTCTTATTTTATTATAATTACTTATTAGATATTTAAGCATTCAATTTTTAATTTTTTTATTTAATTTAAGGTATAAAATTTTTAAATTAAGTTGCACACTTAAGTTTATTTTAATTACGTAAGTTGCACAAAATATTTATCGGTTTGTACATATCGAATTTCGAAAAAAGTTCACTACAATGAGATTATTGGAGAAGGAACCTGTTGCACGAGCTATCCTACCCCTCTTCTCCAAATAGGTCCGCCTATGTGCGTAGCGGTCCAAAACGGATTCGGGCCGAATATCAAAATGTTGAAAATAATTAGAATCAAGAACCTGACCAAAGTATACCGGTTTGGTTCCAGTTTCGGTTCGATTCTATTTTTTTTAGTTTACAATACAAAAATGCAACACCGGACTAGACTGAACCAGAAACTGATTTTTGTGAATATTGTGGATCAAGAACCAAATCGAAAACTATCGGTTCGGTTTCACTAGTTTAAACCGTTGAATGTTCACCCTTAAAATCAAAGAGCTAGAAATTAATTCGTTTCTAACCGAGAGCGAAAAAAAAAAGTTGGGTTTTCAATCTCATAATCAACCTTTGTCTCCCCAATAACCCCCGAAACTATCAATATCAGATTCCACAAATCATATATCCATCGCAGCTTGAATTCTATTGACCTATAGTTTTGCAAACCATGTATTAATCCCAAGCCGATTTTTATCACCCGCGATATCATTTAAACGACTGTTGTGACGACTTTGATCCGGTTCAAAGTTGTTATCATGATACCATGTATTAAAAATATGTCTCTTTCTAATACATGAGTAATAAACTAGCAAATTCATAAACATATAAAATAATTTTTTTAACGAATTAAATATAAATAATATAACATTTGGATTTAAATTTAACTTATTATTTTTTTATTGATAAACACATAATTTAATACTGCATAAAATTTTATGAATCAAAAGAACAACATTTGATAAATATGATACCATTGTGTATAATGTGAAGACCTCCCTTTCCGGGGCAGTCCTCAACGTCTAGGTCCCAATTCATGTAACACGATATCAATCATACTAAGATAGGGTAATTAAATTGCGGAATAATGAAATTACATGTACATTACAGATTAGGATTTAAGTTATATATTTCAGAATAAAGTTATAAAAGGGTAACATCTAATCTAATCATAATATTATACATTACATCAAGTCTACCCAGAACCACCACAATTGTTGTCTTCCAATCAATACCAGAAAGATTGTTGAGTAGTGGTCTAAGAAAACTTCAAAACTTGGATCTTGAATGACCTAAGTACTAGGTCCTGCAGGTGATTTTCCTTTAGCTTTTCCTGTAAAATATTAATGCAACATCTGTAAGCAAAGCTTAGTGAGTTTATAGATTTTCAATATCAACATGCGTGTCAAGCGGAGTCATTAATCTTAGCGTGATATGTCTTGGCTGCCGCTACAGCCCTCATGATTGAGATATAGAATCATAGAATCGGATGATGTTCAAACCACACTCACGCTTAAATCGTGGGGATCAGCCACATACTGGGCTAGCTACCAGTAAGTCAATATGGCGGAACATCGGAGGTCATTACCAAGTTCATAAGAACTGGTGAAATAGCCGGGTCTAGAACAATAGACCATAAGGGCTAGTCAAGTTGAATCAATTCTATCAAATGTCTGATCAATAATGGAAACATATGTCTTAGAAGTCATGATAGCAATGAATCATAAAGCAAAGTCTGAAACAATATTAAATGCAATATGAAAAGATAATCAAATAGCTATCATGATTCACTGGGCAACACCCAACCATGGTGTGCACAGGTCTCAATTCAGCTGATAAATGAATGTCAATAAATCTAACAGCATCAATATATCTCAACCGGATCTATGCATGTTCAATCTGAATATCTATAACTCACCGGTCTGGGTCTTGGTCAAACAGATATATGAATCTGCCACCTGAGTTATCTCAGGATTTTGTCAATCTGTAATCTGTCAATTCTTTTCAAATCAGAGACCCGCTTTCAAGTCTTTAAGTCTTTAAATCTTTGTTCAGATATTAACTGAACCTGTCCAGAATTAGTCATATAAATCTCATGTCAATATCATCATTTTTTGGTCGTAAATTCTGGTATTTTATCTGAGTCTGATATCTGATAACTTGTCTTATCAAGGTCGTCATCTTTTGTCTTTTAATCTTTATAATCTTAAATTTCATCTGATTCTGATAACTTATTTATTCTCAAATCATTCTAATACATAAAGTTGGGTTACGGGTCAACCCGGATTCGGATCCATCCTGACCCGGATTCGGATTCATCCGAAATGAACCATCCGGATTCGGATTTAATGGTTATCCGAATTGTAGTTGAAGTTCGGACCAATCTATCATCCGAATTAAAATTGTAACCGAATTAGGATAAACCGAATTTATAAATATCCGAAATGAAATCATCCGAATTGGTACCATCCGAACTCGGGTCATCTGAGTTCGGACCATCACTTAACAAACAATAATTTTTTATTTTCCGAAGTATGGGAACCGAAGTGGCCTCATCCGAATTCATGGTCCGAAGTGGGACACCATCCGAATTCGGATCCCACACTTGTTATTTTTCCAGAAATTGTTCTTGGTGTTCTTGGTGTTCTTCATACGGATTTTTCATATTAATTCCCAAAAACACTTTTTAGTAACATGCAATGTTATATATTGATATAATAACATTATTGGAGTGTTTTTATACATTTTTCCCTATCAATAACATCATAATTTTGTCAAGATCATCCAAAATAAATTATTTTTATCAAGAACATCATTTTATCATAAAAATTCAGATTTCGTAACTATTTGGATGATCAAACCTCTGATTTTTGTTTCTATAGCTTTTATATACTTCAATTTATCATAATCAACAAAATTCCTATACATGCAACATAAAATCTTCACATTTCAATCCTTGGTTTCGGTTTTTCATCAAAACCGAACCAAATTCATATTATTCTGAAATTAACATAATTCTTACCTTATTCTCTTGCAGATTAATGTTCCTTGATGTTGTTTATAACTCCATATGGTCTTCAATCTTCAATTTAATGCAATATTTATGAGAATTCTTGAAGCTTTTTGGTGTTGTCCGTAAGATGAGAGAGAGTAGAGAGAGAGAACGATTTAGGTGTTAATGATCTTAAATGATCATTTCTTTGTTTATATACATCATTTAGTTGTGTTTTCAATTTAACCCACTTCTATTTTTGTATAATACATCTCTTTTATTTTAAACAATTTAATTATATCGTAAATATAATTAAAAATTATATTTACTTAATAAATATTTTTTTTAAATTTTTTTTTTATTCTTAATCAATATTTGCAATACAAATAATATAACAAAAATTATATTATTATCTCACAATCCATTATTACATAACTGATCAAAAGTTAGGTTGTTACAGAATGGGCTCCACCATGCACAAACTTCGTCCCCGAAGTTAGCTACGTTCGAACAGACTGGGATATGTTGCTTTCATGACATCTCTGGATTCCCAAGACTGATGCGAACCTTTGTGGTGTTTCCACTGGACAGCACCATCTGTATTTCTTTATTCCGAAGCTTTTTAGTCTTCGAGTCCAGAATACATTCTGGCTCTTCAACCACGCGAAGCTTCTCATCAATCTGCAAGTTAACGTGTGGTATTTAACTTCTCTTTCGTCAGCTAAACTCTTTCTCAAATGACTAACATGGAATACAGGATGTATTCCAGCTAAGTCCGCTGGTAGATCAAGACGATAAGACTGATTCCCAATCTTTTCAACGATCTTGAACGGACCAATAAATCTCGGAGCTAACTTGTTTCTTTTAATGAACCGTACCACATTCTTCATTGGAGATACTTTCAGCATCACCCAATCGTTAACTGCAAAACTGATTGATCTATGCCGATTGTCATAATATGACTTCTGCCTGCTTTGAGCTTCAAGAATATTTCTTCTAACAAGTTGAATCTTTTCATGAGTCAACTGTAGAAGGGCAGGTCCTGCTATTGGCGATTCACCTGTTTCACGCCAACAGGTGGGAGTTCTGCACTTTCTTCCGTATAAAGCTTCAAAAGGAGCCATCTTGATTGTTGAATGATAACTGTTATTGTATGAGAATTCGACCAACGACAAGTGGTCATCCCAGTTACCACCTAAATCAAGAATGCAGGCACGAAGCATATCTTCGAGAGTTAGGATAGTACGCTCACTCTGGCCATCTGCATTTGGATGATAAGCAGTACTCATAGAAATCCGAGTACCCATCCCTTCTTGTAGTGCTTGCCAGAATCTGGATGTGAAGCGACTATCACGATCAGATACAATAGACTTTGGCACACCGTGACGAGAAATAATTTCTGTGATGTACAATTTTGCCAATCTATCTAGGGAATAAGTTTCTTTCATTGGAATGAAATGTGCTGATTTCGTTAAACGATCAACGACTACCCAGATAGAGTCGTGTTGTCTTTTGGTCTTTGGCAGCTTCGTAATGAAGTCCATTGTTATATGCTCCCACTTCCATTCAGGAACTGGCAGTGGTTGCATATCCCCAAAGGGTTTCTGGTGTTCTGCCTTAACCATCTGACATACTTTGCAGCTTTCAACACATTTTCCGATGTCTTTCTTCATTCCTGGCCACCAGTAATCAGCTTTCAGATCAAAGTACATCTTTGAGCTGCCAGGATGAATAGATAACTTGGACTGATGAGCTTCGGACAGAAGAGTGCTACGAATAGAACCATATTTAGGAATCCAGATTCGGTTTCCCTTGAAACAGTGAAGTCCCAAATGATTCAGAGTTAGAAATTGTAGTTGCCCTTTTAGATTTTCAGAATCTATGTTCTCTTCTTTCAGCGCTTCAGTTTGAGCAACTCGAATATCTTCAATAAGATCAGAAGAGAATATAACTGGAGTTAGGGCATAACAACACTTTTCTGGATATACTTTTCTACTCAACGCATCCGCGACAACATTTGCTTTGCCGGGATGATATAAGATCTCGCAGTCATAATCCTTGATAAGCTCCAAGGACCGACCCTGCTTCATGTTCAGATCTTTTTGAGTGAAAAGGTATTTGAGACTCTTATGATCGGTGTAGAGCTGGCACCGAGTCCCATATAGATAGTGACGCCAGATCTTTAGTGCAAAGGTAACAGCAGCCAACTCAAGATCATGAGTTGGTGCACTTTTCTCATAGTCTTTTAATTGCCTTGAAGCATAGGCAATTACTTTTCCCCTTTGCATCAGAACACATCCTAAACCAGTACCAGAGGCATCGCTATAGACGACGAAATCATCATTACCTTCTGGCAAGGCTAGGATCGGTGCTTGAATCAACTTTTGCTTCAGAATATCGAATGCCTCTTGCTGTTTATCGGTCCAAACGAAAGGAGTATTCTTTCGTGTTAGCATTGTAAGCGGCACAGCAATCTTTGAGAAGTCCTTTATGAATCGCCGATAATAACCGGCCAATCCAAGGAAACTTCTTATTTCAGAGGCATTGCGAGGTGTTTGCCACTTCTGAACAGCCTCGACTTTAGACGGATCAACGGATATTCCTTCGCCAGAAACGACATGGCCAAGGAATTGAATCTATAAGATAATCAAGATAGAAATTCAAGTTCTGATGTGAATCGTAGAATAGTTAAGGAAACATCTCAAGACATATATAATAGAGATTATACCTGTCTGAGCCAGAATTCGCACTTAGAAAACTTTGCGTAGAGTCTTTCTTTTCTTAATAACTCTAGCAATTGCCGCAGATGAACGGAATGATCAGCCTCCGTTTTGGAGTAAATCAAAATATCGTCTATGAATACGATAACTGATTTATCCAACATTGGTCTGCACACGCGATTCATGAGATCCATGAATGCCGCTGGTGCATTTGTTAAGCCGAACGGCATCACGAGAAATTCGTAATGACCGTATCTTGTACGGAAAGCTGTCTTCGGAATATCCTCATTTCTAACTTTCAGCTGATGATACCCAGAACGGAGATCTATCTTTGAGAAATAAGTAGCTCTTTGCAGTTGGTCAAACAGATCATCAATCCTGGGCAAAGGATATTTATTCTTTATGGTGACTTTGTTCAACTCGCGGTAGTCGATGCACATACGGAAGGTTCCGTCTTTCTTTTTAACAAATAGAACTGGTGCACCCCACGGAGAAGAACTCGGCCGGATAAACCCCTTCTCTAACAGCTCTTGCAGTTGCTTAGACATTTCTTGCATTTCTGCAGGTGCAAGTCTGTATGGAGCTTTTGCAATAGGAGCCGCACCAGGAACCAAGTCAATACTAAACTCGACTTGACGTTCCGGTGGCACTCCGGAAATATCGTCAGGGAATACGTCTGGGAACTCACAGACGATAGGAATATCAGATAAAGACTTCTTTTCAGAGTTGGATTCAGATAAAACGTAGCACAGATAGGATTCGTGACCCTTGGATAGATACTTATAAGCTTTATCAACAGAAATGAAGCAGTGATCACCTTTTCGCTTCTCGCCCTTGATCTCCAATACTCGGCCGTCTGAAGACTTGATTCTGATGGCTCGCCGGTTGCAGATAATTGTAGCCTCGTTGTTCATTAGCCAATCCATGTCGATGATGACGTCAAACTCTTTTAACGGAATCGGGATGAGGTCGAGATTGAATACAATTTTATCAACAAGTAGTGTGCAATTACGATAAACGGAATCAGCCATAACAAAATTGTTACTAGCTGTCTCAATGTCTAGTATCACAGAAAGCTTTGATGGAGACTTATGTAATCTTGATGCAAAAGAAGTCGATATGAAGGAACGACTCGCGCCGGAATCAAATAGTACTCGAGCAGGAATAGAGTTAAGTAAAAACATACCCGTAACTACATCAGGTGTTTCTTTTGCTTCCTCGGCTGTTATTTGAAAAGCTCGAGTCTTTGGAGTCGGCGTAGCAGCAGAACTCTTAACTGTAGATCCCCCAGCTGATGACTGTGGCTGATAACGCGATCCACTACGACACTGGTACATAAAATGTCCCCTTTTCCCGCACTTTGCACATCCACGTCCCTGCTGTGGACATTCTTCACTACTGTGACCGATCATGTTGCACGCAAAGCAAGTAACATCATCCGGATTACATAGTCCCATGTGTGATCTTCTGCATCGCTTACAGAATCGTGGTTCATTCGTTAGGGAATAAGCTTGTGCTTTCTGTTGTGAACTATGCTGAGATTGTTGGGACTGAGACTTATTCGGCCTAAAGAATCTGCCAAATCTTTGTTTCTTTGGAGGAGATGGATTCGTCGGGTTAGTTGTTGGAGCGTATAGCTGATCGCCGTATTCTAGATATCCTCTCTCAATCTGTCTGGCTGCTTCTACCATTTCCAAATAACTCTTATATTTGATAGCACTCATCGGATGTCTGTATCTAGGATTGAGTCCTACACGGAATCTATTCATCTTTCTTTCTTCAGTAGCAACTTGGTATGAGGAGTAACCGCATAGTCGTGAAAACTCGTGTTCGTATTCGTCAACTGTCTTCGTTCCCTGAGTCAGCTGCATCAGTTGTACTTCCATCTTATCTTGTTGATCGACTGGACAGTACTTTGCGTTGAACATGTCGAGAAATTGGTTCCATTCTAGAGTCTGAATTATTTCTTCGCCGTAGATACTTCTCTGAGTTTTCCACCAGGCACGTGCAGCACCGACAAATAACGCGGACGCATAACTTACTTTCTTGGAGTCTAAGCAATCAGAAATCCGGAAAATTTCTTCAGTGTGGCTAATCCAATCCATCGCCTGAATCGGATTAACTGTTCCTTCAAAATTCAAAGCACCGCTAGCTTTGAAATCTTTAAATTTGCAGCCTTTTGGCTGAGTAGTTTGGGTTTCTGGATTTGAATTATCAGAATCAGATTCATTAGTCTGGACTTGTTTTTCTTTTCTCTTATTTTTCTTTTCTTCACGTCTTTTAGCTTCGGCCTCATCTCTGGCCTGAAACTGTTCTTGCATTATTTTGTTTTGTTGTTCTGAGTGTTGGGCTAGAAGTTGTTGCATCATTTCAAACATTTGTTGTGGATTCATGTTGCTGGGAATATCACCTGATCCTGATCCTGACATCTTCTACTGAAAATTAAAAATCAATTAACTATCAGTTTAAGACTTAGATCTATGTACCCTTTTTCCCATCCTAACAGTCTGTACATCCTATCTCAGTTCAAACCACCTAAATGATTGATACATATGTATTGCTTCAGTTTGAGATCAAGTATACTTACGTAATACTTGATTCACTCAAACTAGTGCTCTGATACCATCCTGTGAAGACCTCCCTTTCCGGGGCAGTCCTCAACGTCTAGGTCCCAATTCATGTAACACGATATCAATCATACTAAGATAGGGTAATTAAATTGCGGAATAATGAAATTACATGTACATTACAGATTAGGATTTAAGTTACATATTTAAAAATAAAGTTATAAAAGGGTAACATCTAATCTAATCATAACATTATACATTACATCAAGTCTACCCAGAACCACCACAATTGTTGTCTTCCAATCAATACCAGAAAGATTGTTGAATAGTGGTCTAAGAAAGCTTCAAAACTTGGATCTTGAATGACCTAAGTACTAGGTCCTGCAGGTGATTTTCCTTTAGCTTTTCCTGTAAAATATTAATGCAACATCTGTAAGCAAAGCTTAGTGAGTTTATAGATTTTCAATATCAACATGCGTGTCAAGCGGAGTCATTAATCTTAGCGTGATATGTCTTGGCTGCCGCTACAGCCCTCATGATTGAGATATAGAATCATAGAATCGGATGATGTTCAAGCCACACTCACGCTTAAATCGTGGGGATCAGCCACATACTGGGCTAGCTACCAGTAAGTCAATATGGCGGAACATCGGAGGTCATTACCAAGTTCATAAGAACTGGTGAAATAGCCGGGTCTAGAACAATAGACCATAAGGGCTAGTCAAGCTGAATCAATTCTATCAAATGTCTGATCAATAATGGAAACATATTTCTTAGAAGTCATGATAGCAATGAATCATAAAGCAAAGTCTGAAACAATATTAAATGCAATATGAAAAGATAATCAAATAGCTATCATGATTCACTGGGCAACACCCAACCATGGTGTGCACAGGTCTCAATTCAGTTGATAAATGAATGTCAATAAATCTAACAGCATCAATATATCTCAACCGGATCTATGCATGTTCAATCTGAATATCTATAACTCACCGGTCTGGGTCTTGGTCAAACAAATATATGAATCTGCCATCTGAGTTATCTCAGGATTTTGTCAATCTGTAATCTGTCAATTCTTTTCAAATCAGAGACCCCCTTTCAAGTCTTTAAGTCTTTAAATCTTTGTTCAGATATTAACTGAACCTGTCCAGAATTATTCATATAAATCTCATGTCAATATCATCATTTTTTTGATCGTAAATTCTGGTATTTTATCTGAGTCTGATATCTGATAACTTGTCTTATCAAGGCCGTCATCTTTTGTCTTTTAATCTTTATAATCTTAAATTTCATCTGATTCTGATAACTTATTTATTCTCAAATCATTCTAATACATAAAGTTGGGTTTCGGGTCAACCCGGATTCGGATCCATCCTGACCCGGATTCGGATTCATCCGAAATGAACCATCCGGATTCGGATTTAATGGTTATCCGAATTGTAGTTGAAGTTCGGACCAATCTATCATCCGAATTAACATTGTAACCGAATTAGGATAAACAGAATTTATAAATATCCGAAATGAAATCATCCGAATTGGTACCATCCGAACTCGGGTCATCCGAGTTCGGACCATCACTTAACAAACAATAATTTTTTATTTTCCGAAGTATGGGAACCGAAGTGGCCTCATCCGAATTCATGGTCCGAAGTGGGACACCATCCGAATTCGGATCATCCGAATTCGGATCCCACACTTGTTATTTTTCCAGAAATTGTTCTTGGTGTTCTTGGTGTTCTTCATACGGATTTTTCATATTAATTCCCAAAAACACTTTTTAGTAACATGCAATGTTATATATTGATATAATAACATTATTGGAGTGTTTTTATACATTTTTCCCTATCAATAACATCATAATTTTGTCAAGATCATCCAAAATAAATTATTTTTATCAAGAACATCATTTTATCATAAAAATTCAGATTTCGTAACTATTTGGATGATCAAACCTCTGATTTTTGTTTCTATAGCTTTTATATACTTCAATTTATCATAATCAACAAAATTCCTATACATGCAACATAAAATCTTCACATTTCAATCCTTGGTTTCGGTTTTTCATCAAAACCGAACCAAATTCATATTATTCTGAAATTAACATAATTCTTACCTTATTCTCTTGTAGATTAATGTTCCTTGATGTTGTTTATAACTCCATATGGTCTTCAATCTTCAATTTAATGCAATATTTATGAGAATTCTTGAAGCTTTTTGGTGTTGTCCGTAAGATGAGAGAGAGTAGAGAGAGAGAACGATTTAGGTGTTAATGATCTTAAATGATCATTTCTTTGTTTATATACATCATTTAGTTGTGTTTTCAATTTAACCCACTTCTATTTTTGTATAATACATCTCTTTTATTTTAAACAATTTAATTATATCGTAAATATAATTAAAAATTATATTTACTTAATAAATTTTTTTTTTAAATTTTTTTTTTTATTCTTAATCAATATTTGCAATACAAATAATATAACAAAAATTATATTATTATCTCACAATCCATTATTACATAACTGATCAAAAGTTAGGTTGTTACATATAATGGTAATGGTAAACCAAAGTAGAAGAGGCATGCTATTTTCAAACTTCAATCATATATTAGACGTTTGGGTACTCGAAGTTTTAAATGTAGGGGTGTTTACAGGAAATATTTAAGTGTCCGAACTAAAAATCTAAAATTTCGATCCGAAAATATCTAAAATTTGAATTTACGGATATTTGAAATTTCGGATTCGGGTAGTGAAATTCCAAAGTTTCGGATATCCAAAAATCAATTATATATCTTACTATTAATTATTTACATAATATTGAGTGTTTTATTTTTATTCTTATATATATATATTTTTTAGTTTTATCCTGACATTATAGATTTTTTAAATATTATTTTATATAATTCTGTTTTTTTAATCTTTATTTAGTCGTTTTGAGTAAAAATAATTATTGATACATTTACTTTGTGATACATTTATCTTTAATATATATTTGGATATATGAATTTGTATTTTTGATATTTAAATTTTGATTTAATTTTTAAAAAGATATACATTTTTGGGTATTCGGGTAATCTGATATCCGAATCCAAAATTTCATACTCAAATTCGAATAATAAGTATCATTATCCAAAATATGATCAAATTTTAAAATTAGAAAGGTTCATAGTTTTTTCATGCGGAGAAGTTTGAAATCGAACAAGTTAGAATAATTTATTCTGTTTTTTTCCAACCAAAAATAATCATGACTATTGATTTACGACCAGAAATTAAAAATAGAAAGGTTCGTCATTTCTTTCTGTCAAATTAAAAAAAAATCAAAATGGTTGTAGCCATTTTATTTAAGGGAACGTCTTTTTTGTCATAAACAAATAGTTGTAACTATTTACATTTAAAAAAAATTAGAGTTGCACTATAAAAATAGAGTATATAATCGTAAATAAATAATCAAAGTAAAATAAAATGTTATTTCAAATCATAATTTTAAGGTAGTCTATAAATTTTCAATAATAACAATAATAATAATCGCAATTGAAATGTAAGTAGATAATATTAATTACATTGGGTTACAAAATTGATAAAGATTAATAAGTGAGTAATAAAATTATATTATTATTGGCATAAATGTTAATATTGATACATCTAAAAACTAAATTATATAAAATCAATTTTAGACTAAATTACATAAATGGTCCCTGTGGTTTATATGGAATTACAGTTTTTGTCCCTATAAATTTTTTATTACACCACAAGTTCCTAAAATCAAAAAGTTGCAACAATTTGGTCCTTGAAACTAACGGCAGTTAACTCTGCCATTAGTCTTAGGGGCATTTTCGTCTTTTTGTCTTTCAGGGACCATCTGTGTAATTATCAAACTTTCTTATTCTTTTTTCTTATTTCCTCTTTTTTCTTTATACCATAATTTATTTTCATATATATATTTTGTATTTCTTTTTTTATCATTTAATTATTCAAATGTAACATTTTATATTTTTATTTTAACAATTAATTTTTATTTGTACGTTTATTTTTATCGTTGATGTTATCTTTTTAATATATATTACCATAATTATTTATTTAAGATTATTATATGATATACCAGATTCATCTTTTTCAATTAGTTACTGAAAATCCAAATCTTTCTCAATTGTTTTTTTTTCATTTAGAAAATATAAAAATAAAAATTAGTTTTAGTTTATTTTCGTTCAGAAAATCTAAAACCGAAATGATATATATTTTTTCACCATTCAAAAAATTCAAAATAATAACATGTTGATGTTTTTTCATTTGTAAATATTAAAAATACGACTGTTTCATTGTTTCTTCCTCGTAAATATTCAAAGTACGAGTGTTTCATTGTTTTATTCGATTAAAAAAATAAACAAAAGAATGGAGAAAGATTTGAATTTTAAAACACATTAAATCATTATTTCTTCCTCATAAATATTAAACACACTAAATCATTATGATATTTTATTTTTATAAACAAAAGATTCATTTCGATATTAATTTTTTCTATCAAAAAATGACAATGACGAATTTTGATTTTTTCATCAAAAAATCGTGAACCATTATGAATTTTGATTTGATTCAAACAAAAGAATCATTCTAATTTTAATTAAAAGAAGATTAAATTACAATTTGAATTTTTTTTCAGTAAAAATGACGAAGCCTTCAGAATTTAATTTTTTTGATCAAAAACTGACGAACCATTCCAATATTTGATTTTTTTCGAACCTTTCAGAATTAAAAAAATTTTGATTAAATATATTCAATGAAGAATGTACAAACCATTCTGTTTATATACTTACTCGAAATGAAAAAAAACTTCAACACTTTGTTATTTTGAATTTTTGATGGAGAAAAAAATTAATCATTTCAATTTTATATTTTCTGAACGAAAATAAACTAAAACTAATTTATATTTTTATCTTTTCTAAATGAAAAAAATAATGGAGAAATATTTGGATTTTCAATAACTAACTGAAAAAAAAATAAATCAGTTATATCATATAATAATGTTATATAAATAATTATGTTAATATATAAAAAAGTAAGTATTAATAATAACAATAAACATACAAATAAAAATTATTAGTTAAAATAAAAAAATAAAAAATAAAATGTTACATTTGAATAATTAAATGATAAAAAAGGAAATACAATATATACATATATATATATATATATATATATATATATATATATATATATATATATATATATATATATGTATGAAAATAAATTATGATATAAAAAAAGATAAAATAGGAAAAAGAAATAAGAAAGTTTGAAAATTACATAGATGGTCGTTGAAAAACAAAGGACGAAAATGCCCCTGAAACTAACGGTTAAAATTAACCACCGTTAGTTTCACGTACCAAAAAATGTTACAACTTTTCAATTTTAGTGACTTGTGGTGTAATAAAATTTTTTCAGTAACTAAAACCGTAATTCCAAATAAACCACATGGACCATTTATGTAATTTAGTCTTAATTTTATTTTCGGTTTTCCGGTTAACCGTCTGTCACTAAAAACGTGAACCGAAACCGAAGGCTTTTTCGGTTCAGTTAACCAAACCGAAAATTATAGAAACCGGTCCGGTTAACCTCAAAATCGTAACGATTTGTCGATTTTTCATATCAGTTTTTTGGTTTCGGAATTTTTTGAACACCAAAGCTTTGTTATTATTAATTTTTCAAATAATTTGAAAAGAGAAAGCAGCTAGCAAAAGACAAAACTGATTAACGCTGAGTGGGCGTTTGATTTACAGAATCTGATTGAATTTGATGGAGTTGGAATGAAAATTTCATTCCAATGTGCTGTTTGACAGTAAAAAAGAATGGAATGAAAATTATTTTTTTGAAAAAGCCACCACTTTTGAAAGAACCTATTTTCCTTGGATTAGTGTCATGGAATTTAAATTTCACTCCAAAGATTTTAACAATTCTTAAACCAAACCCTAGACTTCATCTTCACTGGCCTCCATTTCTATTACGACAGATTCCATTCCTTCCAGAATTTCATTCCTTGACATATTCCATTCCAGAAATAAACATTCTGCGTACCAAACGTCGCCTGAATGTTGAGTCGAACGCTTGTCCTTTCTTTTTCCCACGCGTCAGTTGCCACCCGACTTAAAAACAAGTATCACTGTTAATTACATAATTTATCGTCATTGTTTTTTAACTTGGGTAACATACTATATTTTCTTAGAGGTAACATACTTATCAAATCAAGTCAATTATGATAATCGTATCGGATTGAAAGGTAAAAATTACTGACATGACAGTTTCTTTATCCACACATCAGTTTTTTAAGTTTCTAATATCACTTAATTATTTTTAAATTTGCTCAAAATAGTAACATATTATAAAAAAAATACTTTTTAAATGCACATAATAATGCACATCATATAACTATTAAACTTTCATTTCTGTAAACAAAATGCTGACTGGATAAAGAAATTGTCACGTCAGTAATATTTACCTTTTAATCCTATATGGTTATTATGATTGACTTGATTTGAAAAGTATGTCATCTTAATTAATTAGAAAAATATTAATATGTTATTCAAATAAAAAAAACTGTGACAGTATGTTAACTTTTTGACTCAATTAACCCAAACTAAAATCTTTAGGGTTTATTGCATATATATGCAACAATCTTCCTATCAAACAATGCAATGAATTTTTATATTTATTCCATCAACGGAACGACTATTCATTTATGTAATTGATGCAATTTATATAAAAGGTAAATTAGTAAGTTTATATGATGAATTTAATTGATTCCTAACATATGTAACAATTCAATTAACACCTTGATTCCTAACATATGTAACAATTCAATTAACAACTTTCCTAGTATATCATTTAATTTTTTGTGTAATTAATGCATTGAATTGTCTATTTTTAAATGATTCATACAACTTACTTATTATAATGCATGTATGTACAATGAAGTTTGCAATTTTCCTTATACATACAACAACTAATCTAATTATTTTTCGTCAATCTATTTAATAATTTAAATATATTTACTAAATATTTAAGTTAATATAATAACTAACATATAATAATAGCAAAAAAAATTTAATTATATAACTATAAAATTGTCTTGTATAATTGTGATCGGTAGACAGTTTTATATATATATTAAATAAAATTAAATATGAATTCATGTATCTAATGGAAAATACCATTTGAGTTTAAATTTTCTAAAAAACTCAAAACTTACTATATATATAATTTATCTTATGTTGTCAATATGTCATTTTATATATATATTGTGATCGGTGGACAGTTTTAATATATTTTCATACCCTAAAAACAGTATGATCGAACCTTTTCAACTTTTCTTGATTCTGATGACGAGATAGTTTTGGCAAAAGATAATTTTCCTTTTAATTAATGTTATTTTATTTAAATTAACTAGTTTATGACCCACGTATTACGTGGCTATTTTTGATTAAATTTATTTATATAAAATGCATATAAGTAAAAATAATAATGTAACATCCCATTTTCGAGATAATTGCGTGGAATTATTTGAGTGGATGTTTAAATAATTATTTTCGTGTTGCGCCAATGAGAACCCGAGTAGTGGATTCTACGTGTCGGGTTTGCGAGTTACGTGTCTCCGGATTATAAATTTAGTGGATTAATTATATAATTGGGTTCGTGGAATTAATTGGATTAAGTGGATATTAAATGTGAAAATTGAGTATCGGGTTCGGGTTAATGGGTTGGAACCCGCCGAAAATAGAGAAAATATATACGTGCGTTTTTATTTCCCCCTTTCCTTACTTGGGAACCAAAAGTATGTGTGAAAGTGTGTGTATAGTGTGTGTGTGTTCGAGGCTTTCCAGCAGCAAGAAAGCTTCAAAATTCAAGGTTAATTGCAGGAATTGATCTCCAACTCCATTGTTGAGTGTTCTTGAGATTTGGAGGTAAGATTTCATGATTTTGGCTTCTAATTTACGAGAAATATGGTATTGGGTTTGTGTAAAATAGTTTTGAGTTAATATGATGAAGTTAGACATGGATTTAGAGATGTTTCCATGGCTGAAATCGGGTCGGGATAGAGGATTTTACCTCTGGACAGAACCAGATCGGCGAGCAGGGAAGGAGCAAGCAGCCAGGGATCGCGGCCGCGATGCCCTGGGCGCGGTCGCGACGCGGCCGGCAGCAGTGCGGGCGAGATTGGGCTGGAGCGCGGGCGAGATCGGGGGCAGGGCTGTTTCGGCCGAATTTCGAGCATCGGTTGCTTGTTTGGGGCTGTATCCGAGTCGTGTTGGTTCATGGTAGATGTATTTGGGTTATGTGATTTATTGAGTCGTGTTTCGTTTGAGATTATTGTGAGTCGGGTTTTCGAGGCTTTCGGTTGGGATTGTTTCGGGGTTTCGGGTCGGTTCGAGGGTTTTAGGAGTTGGGTTCCGCTTGGGATTTTGGGTTATATTTTGTTGGGTGTTCGGGAAATTGTTGGAATTATTTTGGGTCGGGTTTTGATCGAGTTCTCGGGGTTTCATCGGGGTTGTTTTCGAGTTAGAGTTTTGGGATTCGGTTGGGGGTTGCTTTTGGGTTCGAGTTAAGCTCATTATGAGTTTGTAATATGTGTTCGTGGATTTGTGTTAACGAGTTGGGATTTGTGTAATTTCAGGGACGGGTCAGCGAGCCGAGCCGAGTCAGAGATTTCGGGATTAGTGGATCGATCAGGTGAGTACCCGAGTTCTTTTCTAAACCGCGGGACTGTTTTCCGAGTCATGATTGTGCAGTTAGCTTTGTATATGTGTATATTGTGTATTGTGAATGAGACAGGGACGTGGGCGCCAGGTATGATTCTATTTCTTACATATGCGTTATATGTGTGCATGAGATGAGATCCAGTCCGGGGGTCCGTGATGAGTTCCATACGGACGGTGATTCGCGATGTGAGATCGCGTGGGTTGACTGTCCCTAACAGTCCTTGGAGCGTGTATACACGGCAGGGCCTGTAGCCGGTTCGCGCCCGTGCTACAGGGTTGTGGCTAACCACTGGTGCGCACGGTCGTTAGCTGGGGAGGAGTCCCCTTCAGTGATATTGTGTGCAGGGCTTCGGATCTCATGCTGAGTGTTCATACCTGCTTTATACTGCTGATTGCCAGAGACAGAGATTGAGCTTGGGTTGTGTGTATGTGCTAGGTGTCCGCATGCTATGTGTTTACTGTGCAGAGTCTAACCCTCGAGTACTCACGAGCTTTCGAGCTTACGTATTCGAGTCTTCCGTGTTCAGGGTTTCAGTGAAGGGTTCAGTAGCTGTGCTTGTAGATCTGGGAGCAGGGATTATCTGGAAGGCTTTGTGCTAGTTTCGTGTAGCGATCTGTACAGTTCAGCTTATGTGATTAGTGGATTATATGTTAACAGTGTTTATGTAAAAGTTTTAAATTATCGGTGAATTCTGTTTATCCTGTGACACGTGTTTAATAGAGCATTGCGATGCTGCCACCTGTGTATTGTAATGACGTGGCATTTCCGGGATCGGGGAGGGTGTTACAAATAATTCTGTTTATCTTTTGATATTTATAGATTAAAAATAGAGTATATTTATCTTTTTTAAAAATAATAAATTGTATTTATCTTGTATTTTTATATAATAATAAATTGTAATTATTTTTTATGGTGAAACGTAGAGGTGACATGTGACATTTGATATTTTTCTTTATTATATTTAATAATAATAATTTCCAAAACTAATTCAAATTTCTACCTTTTTATATAATTATGATTATTATGGATAATAATGAGAGATAATTATTTTAGGTTAACATTAATTTAATATCTTACAAAATCTAATTTATTACTAATTAATTAATGAAAAAAATAAAATTAAAATTTAATGTAATTAAGTTAACGTGTTAAATTTGAAAAAAGATGTGGAAAATAAAATTTTCTTGCATTATGGAAGTGACATATGACATGAAATTTTTGCTTTATTATAATATAAGTTTGACACCCATGTATTACATGGGTTGATGTAGAAAATACATAAAAATTTTTATATTTTAATAAATTATTATAAATTTATATATAATTAAAATAAAAAATTTGAAAGCTAGTTAAATTATAGATAAAAAAATACTTAGTTGCTTGATATTACATAAATAACTTTATTATATTATATCTTAAAAAAACAGATAATGTGTGCTTGCATAAGAATTTTTCTTTTAAATTTTATTAACTTCAAAGATGAAATATCAATGTAAGAAACAAAAACTTCCATTACGTGAATTTGTATATATCAACTGAAAATGATAAAATATGAAAATGGAATATCTGAAAATCAATAATCAAAATTTATCATATTCGCAATTGAAGTTTCATCGTGTAATTCTGAACTTTTGTTATCTAAGTTCAATTTTAATTTTTGTTAGCAAAATAATTAACACAACGTTTACGTTATTTACTACACTTCTACAATTAAATCCAAAAATTTACATTTGAATTTAACTATGATCATTAAGAATAATAATGATACATAATGAATTAAAATCAAAATTTAACGTAATTAAGTTAATGTATTAAATTAGGAAAAAGAAGCGGGCTAATGAAATTTTCGTGTATTGTGGAAGCGACACGTGGCATAAATTGTTTTGTTATATTATAATACTAGTTTATTAACCGCGTATTACGCGGATAACTTTAATAAATTTGTTTCTTAAATCTATATAAACTTAAACTAAAAAAAAAACAATATTCAAACTTTTAATACTAATAATATTTAATATATCTTATTATAATTAATTTATGTATAAATCATTAAACAAAAAACTAATCATAAATAATGTTTAAGTTTATTATTAGTATTAATTTTAGAGTTGATTACAAAAATGGTCCATGTGGTTTATATCAAATTTGGGATTTGGTCCCTAAACTTTTAATTTTGCAATATTGGTCATTATCATCGATGTTTACTTTCAAGATGGATCCATTATCCCTTAACTTTAAGAGTAAATTACATGAATGGTCCCTGTGGTTAGTCTAAAATTATGGAAACGGTCCCTCAACTTTAAAAGTTGCATAAATGATCCCTAACTTAACGGTTTACTTTCAATTTTGGCCCCTCGTCCGTTAAGCAACCGTTAAACTTTTTAAAATGACATTTTTACCCTTTTGAGTTTGGTCCCTGATGTTTGCAATTAATTACGCATATGGTCCTTGATGGTAATTTGTTAACTTTTATTTTATTATTAATTTTTCTTTATTATTTCATTATATTTTTAATAACATTATTAACTTTTTAACTTATTATAGTAATAAATTTTTAGTAATATTAAGTACATAAATCGTTTTATTTTTAGTATATCTTAATCAATTTTTATTAAATTTAAGTATACAAATCTTTATATTCATATGTGTATTTTATATATTACGAATAATTTTTAATTGTAAAGAATGATTTGTTATTCTAATAATAATTATTATTTATATTGTTGTTGTTGTTGTTTGAAATTCGATTTCATCACAAATTAATTTAAATGTAAAATATCAACGTGTTTCCTATTTAAATTTTGTAAGATTTGTACTTGGATATCGATTTTATTGATTTGGGTATTTTCGTAAAAAAAATATGAGTTTTTTTTACTATATTTTGTTAGTATTTCGATTATTTTCCAAATGATTTGTGTATTGGTTTTGATCTTGTTATGTTTTGGACCCTTGATGTTAAGATTTATGAATTTTCTATGAAGTACGTAATGACACGTCGTTCTATATTAATTAAGATCAAGTCGGATTTTTTGGTTTTTGAAACAAAAGAACCGTTCAGTTTTTTCATGTTTGGTTTTCAGATTTTCAGATTTGAAGTATCAGTTTAATTTTGGCTTTTTACATGCTCGCTCTTTGGGCTTAATTTTGGGCTTAAATCCTAGGGTTGCGTTTAGTTAACGAAAATTAGACATTTTTCAATTTCAGTTTTCAAGTTATAGTTTTTAAAAAAAAGACAAGTATTTCTATAAAAAGTGAAAATTTGTTTAGATGATAAAGCTTTAGTTTTAAGAATAATAAGATGAGTGACGGGTAATTACTTTTCAAACCCGTCCCCATCTCCGACGGGTAATTACTTTGCATCCCCATCCCCGTCCCCGACGGGTCATGGGGATTCCCATCGGGCATTCAGGGATTTTTACCCGCTTAATTTTACGTTATATATTTTATAATTAATGTTTATGAAATAGAAAAATTGGACATAGAATATTATATTTATGTATTTAATTAATATAACATTAGATTAATAACTCGACACAAAAAAATATTAATTGATTGATTACCTGATAAAATTTGTTACAACGGTTCTTTTGTTTTAAAAACCAAAAAATCCAGTTTGATCTTAATTAATATAGAATGACGTGTCATTACGTACTCTAAAAAAAACACGTAAATCTTAACATCAAGGGCCCAAAATATAACAAGATCAAACCAATACACAAATCATTTGGAAAATAATCAAAATACTTTCAAAATATAGAAAAAAAAACTCATATTTTCTTACGAAAATACCCAAAATCATTAAAATCAATATCCAAGTACAAATCTTACAAAATTTTAATACGAAACACGTTGATATTTTACATTTAACATTAATTAGTGATGAAATCAAATTTCAAACAACAACCACAACAATATAAATAAAATTTATTATTAGAATAATAAATCAATCTTTACAATTAAAAATTATTCGTAATATATAAAATACACATATAAATATAAAGATTTGTATACTTAAATTTAATAAAAATTGATTAATATATACTAAAAATCAAATGATTTATATACTTAATATTATTACTATAAATTTATTACTATAATAAGTTAAAAAGTTAATAATGTTGTTAAATATGTAATGAAATAATAAAGAAAAATTAATAATAAAATAAAAGTTAATAAATTACCATCAAGGACCATATGCGTAATTAATTGCAAACATCAGGGATAGGCATGGCAATGGGGCGGGGCGGGGCGGGGATCTCAGTTCCCATCCCCATCCCCGCTTCTTAATTCTCTCCCCCATCCCCGGCCCCATCCCCGTCGGGGAATGAGTTTCTATCCCCATCCCCGTCCCAATCGGGGATCGGGGATCCGTCTAAATAAAGCCCGGTTATTTAACCGGGTCCGATTTATGATCCTACCCCGGATAAAGCGCCCAAAAATACCTAAATAAAGCTAGGTTTCTTATAAATAACCGGGTCCAAAAACTCTGAAACATATTAACATATAGCCCGGTTTATTACTAAAAAACCTAGTCCAAAAAGTATTTTTTTTTTTAAAAGTTTTTTGTTTAATCTATATTATCCAGCATAAAGCTTAATTTAATTAATTACAACCTGTGTTTCCTAATACATGCAAAAATAAAGCATACATATAACATTCCATTCATAATCTATTTCAAAATACATAACATGCCACAAGTTGTACCTCAAAAAACATACATTTTAAGTATCTAAATAAGACTTCAATATTTGGATTCCAAAATCTTTAACTCCGAAAAATGTTTAAAAAACACCTCCTCAACGCTCCAACTCCACGATTCTTCGTTGTCCATCGCACACCAATTTTTGGTCATCCCTCTAACACTTCATTTCTTACCTATAAAACATAATCACATTGAACTTTAATCAACACTAACAAAAAATCATTCTATTATCTAAATATAAGGTCTATTGATACCACTACACAAACTAGCATGGAAATTGACCACCAAAACATGTAAAAACCACTACTAATCATGCTATGATGATGTATAAATGTCCATGAGTATGAGGCAGCATCTATATGTGTAATTGGAGCTGATCAGTAGCAGCAAAACAGTCACAGAAACCATGCAGTCTTGTCTTGGCCTGTGGTCAAAAGCCTCTCGGTTTTTAGGCGCTGCCTTTTGACCTTTGGACAAGACTTTTAGAAATCTTTATAGGGCATTAGGGAGGTGTTATGAGCTGATATGTACAACAATAGATGGACCATGACAGCCGTCCACAGAAAGATTAAATGACTGGTCTGTTCTTGAGTTGTTTGTGCAGTCCAAATTCAGCAACATCATTGGATTTTTTAGTACTGCAAGACTGATATTTCAGTCCTTATTTTAGCATCTAATGGACCCATAAAATAGCAAATAACTCCCCAAACTTATAACATGAATTTGGAGTGGAAATGTTAATTTGGACAGCAACTTTTATAATTCTCTTTAGGTGCTGAAACATCATAATTTCAGCCCTTAATCTTACATCTAATGAACTCCTAAACCTTTCATATTAATCCATAAACATCTAGCATGAATTCAACACACATTTAGCCATTTAAATCAACACTAAACTATGGTAATACTTAGCTTAAAATGAAAAAATTGTGGGCTTTGAAATAAGGGACAGCAGCCATTTTTATTCATATAAATCAAGTGTGTGTGTGATGTTATGCATAAATATCTAAGACTTACAAAGTCTCAGATGTGTAGTGTTTATGACAGAAAAATCAGCAGCCCCTTTCCTATTTGTCATATATAAATACACTAAGTGTTGATTGGGTGTATGAATAAAGTTCTAAGCAACAGCCCATTTTAGTCTATGATTCAATATAGACTTAAGTAACAGGACATGTGTGCTTGTGTGTGAATATGACAACAATAAACATATCTGCATTCATATCTAAACAATTTAATTACATGTGTGTGGTCTGGACAGAAGCAAAGCAATAACAGTAACAACACTCAACATATATCTATATAGTGCAGCAGCTATGCGTGTGTGTGAGGCGAAAAACTTTAGGGGCAGCCTCGATATATATATATAGTCTAATCATGCAGCTTGTGCGTGTGCTATGTGTTTTTTGTGTGTGACAGGATTAAGACGAAGCAACACACAAATGTTTATAAGGTCAATGACAGCACCCAATATAATTATATATACAACATGTCATGTGTACTCATGTGTGTGTGTTGTGCTAATGTGTGTCTGCAGAAGCTGAATTATGCATAAACGTAGAGCAGATGTGCTACTTACTATTGTAATTTTATAATCATTGAGGAAAAAACAAAACATACCTGATTAACTTTTAAAAAAATCCGGCAGAAATAATTCGACCCAAATACCAACGATTTGATCCAACTCGGTCGAAGTAAAAGGAGATGCACTCTTCCAAGGAAGCTATATACAAGTTAAATAATAAATTATTTTGAACAAATGAGATATTTTAAAGCAAAAAACAACTAGAAAAGATTCTACAATTACATACGTTATTGGGAAAATTGTATTGTCCATTGTATACGAATTCATGGATCCATCGCATGACGTAGTAGCCGCACTCCCAAGACTCCCGTTGTTGGTTGCACTAAATTTTGATATCAAATTAATCATTTATTATACAAATGCAAAATGAAATTAATTTGTATATATGTAACATAAAGTGATCAAGATCATTTACATTAACAAACTTCCATGTAAACGGAGCAGCAAACACTTTTTTATTGTAACTTTCAACGGACCTAAATAAATAACCAATATAGGATTAAAATTTTTACTAACAATTGTGAATCATATATAAATTAGTAACATTTTTGATAGCTAATAGTGGATTACCATTCGACATGTCTAGTGAGTTCATAAACGTATGCGGTCTTTCCACGCTTCATAGAATCCAAAATGTACCCACTTTGTGCTCGAGGAATGATTATAAGAAGCACCCAATGGTTACTGAGATAATAATAAGAACATTTGACTACATATAATGGACATATAAATAATATAACAACGAATATAGTAGAATAAAAATACCTTTGCCAAAATGGGGCAAGAAAAAAAGTTTGATGGTGATGATATTGCATTGTTTGAAGCATGTAATGTCTAACACCATCTACATTATCTTTACACTCTGATGCTTGAATCATGGCTGGGTTTAAAAATGCACATCTATTATTTTGTATTTTCTGCATTTGATGGTATAATGACCTACAAACATAGATATATATACATTATAATGGAACATAAATACAAAATTGTGCTTATTAGAGTGAAAATTAAAGTACTTACCTTACGAACCAAATAATGATTGCATAATCAACCCAAGAACCCAACATGATATCCAATATGTCAGTCGGCACCAAAGTGAATTCAAATCCCTCATCACCAAAGATCCCCGGCTCAACAATCGCATCAAACCATTTCGTAGGGTCGGCACGTGACATAATTTTGTGATATCCGGTTTGAATAAGTGCCGACTTTTGTAAAATGGTCTTACGTCCCTCCTTTAGACGCTTTAAATTTTGTTTCTTCAACTTGTCATCCTGCACAGGAACCAGTTTATTAAAAGCCATATCTAATTTCGTTTAATATTTATGCATATACTAAGTAAAAGATTTAGTGTTTGCCTTTTCACGAGAACTTTCGATCGGGGACGACGTGCATGCTACTTGTGGGGGGTGTGAGTCGAGACTCTTGGAGACCTATTATTAACATGTTAGATATATATATATATATATATATATATATATATATATATATATATGTATGTATGTATGTATGTGTGTGTGTGTGTGTGTGTGTGTGTATATATATATATATATATATATATATATATATATATATATATATATATGGACTCCATGTTATTAAAAAACTACATGAATTGAAAAACTCTTCAAATGTACCTTAGAAAGATCTATTGATTTCTTTGGCCACTGAATAAAGCCGTTTAGTGCCTCACGTAGGGTGGTAAGTTCTTCGGTGGGCACCGGAAGAGGCAAGTCATAATGTACATTGTCCACTTGCATCTTGACATAATTATCATGTATGGAAATATTGTGTAACATCCTATGACTTGTCGGATACACCATTCCTGTTTCACAAATAGTATTCTTTTCACCGTAGGGGAGCAATAAGGTGCACTTGGTAGGCTCCTACAAAATTAAATTAGCATTGTATGTAAGCATGTAATAAATTTATAATATAAGAATAGTAAAAACATAATTACCTCTATCAAATCCAAATCATGAAAATTATCAATGTTGTAGGTTGAGTCGACACTACTTTTTCTCATGTCCGGACTCCCACAAGGTACACCTTCTTCACTACGTGTCATCGATTGTCGTTTTAAAGCGTCAAGTTGTGCCTGCATGTCCTCGACTTTTTGCAATATTTCCTCCATATCTCTTACTTTTGTGCGGGGCTTCCTTTTTTTCTCAGAAATCCTTGGTAAGCCCCTTTTTAGTCCTATGGTGCTTCCGACCGCCCTCGTGCGGCCCGGGTGCTCTGGTCCTACCACCATTGTGATAGGATCTTCCCCGGGTTCAGCTTGCAAAGAACCTTGAGATATTTGTACATCTTTTTCAATCTGTTAAAAGAAACAACAATATAAATTTGGAAATTAATCTCAATGTTTATACTTTATACCACAACAATATAAAAGAAACATCTTGGGATATAATGTGTTTTGTTTAAATCTCTTACAAGCTAAGTGAGTAACCAATTAATAGTGAAATTTATAAACCAAAGAAATATTACTTACATTTAAGGTCGTTTAAAGGAAGAATACTTTAATCCATGATTCATGAGTTATGAGTTAATGTGTAGTTTTTGAGTTAAAATCCTTATTAAAGTATGATTAAAATTCTAGAACTATGTTTGTGAATACTTAGAGATGTTACATATATGATATAGAATAACTTTAATTGATTAATAACATGTATATGAGGTCTATATAGAGCTAGAACAAACCCGAAACAGGGCTGGAAAATTACAGGTCAGCTGGGTTTTGAGGCAAAAACATGAATTCACACAAGCATTTTTAACAAAACCTTAAAACATAAAAATTATTTTTTTTATATCCTAGTCAATTGGGCTTTTGAATAAGCTTAATCGAAGCTTGTATGAGTGAGATACAATCAAAATAAGAAAGCATACATAAAAGAATCAATTAGTTCTCGCTACCATGTTAGGTTTAAAGTGAGTCAAAACAAGTAAGCTCATGTAAGAGTATGAGATGCTATACTAATAATTTTAAAGAAGAGATTCAATTTTAATAATGCAAGAACCATACCATTTGTTCAGCAATGCCATGAAGCTCAGTTGGTAACCTAAGTTGCCCATGTTGGTCGACTACCCTCCTACTCAACAAATAATCTCTCGTGCGTGAATGATCTATCTTGTGGATTTCGGTCGCCTGTGATGGATCTTCCCTTTCTGCGTCCCACTTAGCTCTATTTCCACGATATCCTTTAGGGCCTAGTCGGGGCGGATGCAAATTCATTTTTGCATATTCCTTTCCTCGTTGACGTTTTACCTTCACATAGAAGTAACAAACAAATTAAAAACATTAATTAAAGTATAAAGCCAAACATACCATAACTTCATAAATTAAATATAAAGTTAAAAATACCATAACTTCTAAAATTAAATATAAAGTTAAACATACCAACATTTCATCGGTATCGTACATCTCAACAAACTTTTCCCAATCTTCTTCTGTGATGTAAGGGTACTTTATACATGGACTTATTCCTTCATCCATAAAAACCTTGCGTAGTCCCTTCTTGAATCTCTTCCACGCTTCGTTACATTGTTTTATAACTTGCTTTTTTGATGTGTCATCTTCAATATGCCAATGATCCTGTTATTGTCAACAGAAGTTTTATAAATGGCTATACATATATTAAATAACTAAAAAAAGTAACATTAGATAATATACTTTGATCTTCAACCACAATTGTTCTTTCTCTTGTTTTGGCACTTTAGGCCAATCAATATAGGTAATGGAAATCATCGATCTTGCAAGGAGTCCTATATGTTGACCAAATGGTGTTTGGTTTTCTCCAATGGGTTGATCAAATTCATCGAAATCAATCTTGGATTTTGATTTGGACTTTAATCTTTTCGTAAGTAGTGTCACACTTCTTTTTTTTCTTTGTCGTGGAACTTCATTTTCTTGGTTTCCTTCATTGTTCTCCATATCACCTACATAAACAATAATCTTTAACTTCGATGCAACTATATACATATGTGAGTGTTTTATAGTCATTAACAATTTGTAATGTCTATATTATATGCTATCTACATATCTAAAAAAAGAAAGTTTTGAATTAAGTAGACATACAGAGCTACATCAGTTACATCAACTATACACACTTAACAAAATCAACCTCATGTGTGGACTTGTTTGAAGCTGTAACTGTTAATTTGTATTATATGTACCTATAACAGTAGATTTAGAAACCTCGTTTAACTATACAAATGTCATTGTATATAAACATACGATCAGTAATTTAATTTTGTTGCATCTAAATCATCATTGGAACGTTGCACAGGAACCGGCAGCAGCTGCACAGGCTGCAACACCAGTTCCATTTGAGATTCAGGAAGATATCGATTTATGGGATTAAAATGATTGAAGAAAGTACCGGAATCCTTGGAATTTATTAGATCATTGGGAATGCATCCCTTGCACAAGCTGTGCAATCGTTGCACAGAATGCATCCTCTGCACAGGCTTTTAAACCAGTTATTGACATTCATGAAAAGTAATGTGTACTTGTAATCGACATATGGGATTAATATTATTGAAGAAACTACTGGAATCCATGGAGTTAACACTGAAACTGCGACAAATAGACACAAACTACACTTCATGGAGGCATCGAATTGTGTAAATATAAAACAGAGCATCAACGAGAGAAAATGCAGAAAGAAAATATGAACGTATGCCATGGATACACACTGTACAATGACGATTTTGGAAGAACAACTAGGGCATGGACGATGAAAATAAATCAAATTTTGACTTCAAATATTTACAACATCTATGGAACTCCAATCGCAGTCCCACATGTATAAAACTTGAAACTACATAACATAGAACTTGAAATCGTAAAACATACCGATGCCGAGACAGATCGAACCGAGGGCGTGCAGAAGAAAATGGGAGAACCGCCGCCGGCCAATAGAGAGAAAGACGGAAGCCGAGACTACAGGAGGGGGAACCGCCGGGAAAGAAGGGGGAACCGCCGGGAAAGAAGGGGGAACCGCCGGAAGCCGAGACTACAGAAGAAAAAGGGAGAACCGCTGCGTGTACGTCTTCTTCAGTTGTTCCCTAGGTTAAACTAACATTGAAACTACAGGAGGGGGAAACGAAGGGGGGAACCAAAATATTAGAGCGGGAATCAAATAAAAATAAAAAGTTTATGTTTATAAAATATATTATATTAATAATAACAATAATTATTATTGTAACTAATTAGTGGTAATTGATTTTTAAGAAATGTTTTTTTAAAACATTACAAGATTAATATTATTTGATAGGAATCCATTAATCATATAAAAATTAAAATTATTTAAATATTAATCATATAGTAAAATAAATATGATAATTAATTTTTAATATTATTTGAATATTATTTGAAATAAAAATTTTTTATTCTATGTCGACTAGTAAAGCAAAATGATTTTGCCACATGTCACTCTTTTATGCTCAATTTCATTTTCCCGCCTATTTTATTACCATAATTTCTATTCTAATGTTAAGAAATGTAAATTAAGGTCATATTTAATGAATTATTATAATCTATTTTTGTAAATGAACATTTATTTTGACACAATTTAAAATATAAATGTGGTCATTTAAAATAGAAATGGGACGGAATGGGTAATATTATAAAATAATTCATATGGTACAACCTTATTAAGTGTTGGATCCAACGATCCATAATCCTTCTGTGTGATCCGATCTTAAATAAGTAGTATCAACAATGTCTTCATTTGTAGATGGAATACCGATTGAGAAAGGAGGCAATTCATCAAATTGGTCATATTCATCCTCATCAACAACATTCTCAACACCAATTATACGTCGTTTACCATGGAGGACAACGTGCCATCTCGAATCCTTTGGATCCTCAACAAAGAATACTTGAGTGGCTTGTTTTGCTAAAATGAATGGTTCAGATGAATATCCATTCGTAGAAAGGTTGACAAGCGTGAAACCATCATTATCAACTCTAACGCCTCGCTCGTTATCGACCCATTTACACTTGAACAAAGGTATAGTGAATGATTCATAATGCAATTCCCAAATTTCCTGAATGACCCCATAATACGAGTTTTTGGCGATCCTCGATCTCTCTTCATGATTCACCCTCGAGAGTTCTATCGTTGCAGCGATTAATGTTACCCCACTATTCTGTAGTGTGCTTTTTTCATCCTGTTGTTTGGTGTAAAAAGTATATCCATTGATGTCGTAAGCTTGGTATTTTGTCACGCCGTACTGTGGACCGTACCCCAAATGTTGTATTGTTTGATCAACATTAGTTCCTCCAAGCTCTGCTCTCACCCTATCTTTCAACCAGTTTGGAAAAGCTTTGTTATGTTGGCTAGCCAACCATTTTTCAGTCCTCTTGCTATTATTCTCTTTTAACAATGTCATGTGCTCACGTATATATGGAGCAATAATCGTCATATGTTGCAGGACTGTAAAATGTGCCTCGTGAAAATCCGTTCTTTCAGGAATCTCTATTTTTTGTCCAATCGTCCCAATCCCCTGTAGTCGACCCTCATGTCGAGATTGTGGAACACCAATACTTGATACGCCTTTCATGTAGTCAGTACAAAATTCAATCACCTCTTCGGAAGAATATCCTTCAATGATACTACCCTCTGGTCGATATCGATTCCTTACATACCCTTTTAAGAAACCCATATATCTCTCAAATGGATACATGTACCGTAGGAATACAGGGCCGCAAGCTTTTATTTCTCCAACAATATGAGATACTAGGTGAACCATCACATCAAAAAAAGAAGGAGGAAAATACATTTCTAGCTGACAAAGAGTAACGATGATATCACGTTGCCATGAATCCAACACTTCAGGATCTATAACTTTTGAATGGATCATGTTAAAAAAAGGCAGAGTTTAGTGATTGTATGGCGAATACGATCTGGCAATATACCACGAATGGCAATGGGAATCATCTGTGTCATTAAAACATGACAATCGTGAGACTTCATACCGAGCAATTTCAAATCTTTCATTGACACCAGTTTTTTTATGTTAGCAGAATAACCAGATGGAACCTTTACACCATGCAAGCATTGACAAAATTGAATTTTCTCATCTTTTGACATTGTATAACATGCTGGAGGCAAAAACGTACGTCTTCCATTGCTTTCAACAGGAGCAAGCTCAGGTCGAATTCCCATTTCAACCATATCCTTTCTAACATTAATACCGTCCTTCGTTTTTCCGGATATGTTTAACAACAAACCTATCAAGTTGTCACATACATTTTTTTCAATATGCATAACATCAAGACAATGACGAACTTGCAAATGCTTCCAATAAGGTAAATCCCAAAAAATGGACATTTTCTTCCATATATTCTTAGGAGGAGTTGTACCATTTTTACCAAACACAATGTTTAAATTTGCAACTCGGGAAAATGTAGATTCTCCATTCAACGGTGGCCTTATCACATCATGTTCAATTTTACCGTCAAACACTTTCTTCTGTCTGCGATATGAATGACTCTTTGGAAGTGATCTTCGATGTCCCATGTAGACCATTTTCCTACAATTTTTCAACCATAGTGAACATTTGTCATCTTCACAAACAGGGCATGCTTTCACCCCTTTTGTGCCATATCCTGACAAATTGCCATATGCTGGAAAATCACTGATGGTGCAAAAAATCATGGCTCGTAACTGGAAATTCTCTTTCTTGTATGCATCATAAACCTCGACACCAGGGTTCCATAAATTTTTCATGTCGTCAATTAACGGAGCCAGATACACGTCAATGTCGTTACCGGGTTGTTTTGGACCTTGAATTAACAATGACATCATGATGTATTTTCGTTTCATGCATAACCACGGTGGCAGATTGTATATGCACAAGAGAACCGG